>WWET01004977.1:0-25634 GCA_011038615.1 Limnodynastes dumerilii
GTGAGTGGTATGGTCAGCCTTAGTTAGTTTAATCACATTTAAAATAATATTATCCAATCCATGATTTCAAACTTTCATTAAAAATGTAGAACGGGGTATTTGAAGACAATAACTCAGGATGCTAGTGAAATATTAAGAATATAAATTAAATGAATCAGTGATTTACAAGACAAAATATAGTGCAATTAAAACTATTGCCAGGAGGTCACGCATCAATACAAATATATAAACATCAGCCTGGAAATCTCTATTAGAAGTAATTAACTAGTGCCAAAAACAGTAACAAATTTCCCAAGTGGGAAATATCACAACACCTGAAAATAGAGGGAATGTTTGTTTATATCTTATGTATAGTTATTATTTATTTGTTATATGTTATTTATTTTGAATATCGCTAATCACTGTTTCAATACTGTTTCTTATAATCCAGGGAGATAATCACCCTTATTAGAACTAAGCCTTTAGCAGGACTCTAGTGATAGGAAATGAAAGGGAAAAAAGGGAAAGATATTTCTACCCCTTTATTTAGTCTGAGGCAGTATATTACCCTCATAATTAAGACCTAACCGAATGGTTATTAAAGTAAGAGATCTCCTGGCCAAATAACTGGTTATAAGGTTCCATTTTTCCCTGCTAAGAACAACAAACGCAGACACTTGTTTAGCTTAAAAACAGCTTTCTCAAGGCATCAATGTGTTACAATCAGCTGATTCTATGGACCAATCAGAAGTGAGTGGGACATACCCTCCACACCGATCTTATAATTATCCCCATTCAGACACATTCAAGAGAGTCTCCACATCCTACCATTCAATAAGGCATACAGCTTCTGACCAATCAAACTTGAATTCTTACATCATTATGAATGAAGTATATATAGACAGTGTGAAGAGAAAGATGATTATCATATTAGCAATCTTAGATGACAGTTATGTTAAATGTATACCCCCAAAAAATTTATTGCCTAGTGAATTCAAAGGAACTGTTAATATTTAACTTATTTTAAACTTATTTTAAACTCAGGCTGATGTGAATGGAAGCTGTGAAGTGTTAGCTTGTTCATAATACTGTGCGTGCAGCTATAAGGGAACCGCCCTCAATTACAGTCCGGATATCGGCTTCATTTCTGCCTACACCCCCTATAAGCAATTCAGTGTATAAAATACAAGATAACATTCAAATCAATACTTAGAACTTTACAGTATTAGAGTTAGTATGCCTGAGCATCTTAGTTTGCAACATTAGACAGCCGTTTTACAAAACTATTTACCTTATTACAATGTTGTAATATTAAACAAAAAGAATCCTTATGTATAGTTCAAGTGTGACTGTAGTTCAAACAGTTACTAGACAGGTTTGCGATACAATATATCACAGAGATGGATACCACGTTCTCAGTTCAGGATATCTCAAATAGAAATATACTGGAAAATATGATAAGCTCACAGTTCGATGTTGTATCATATAACGGTGTCCGTCTGGATAGATGATCCTCGTGATAATGGCAAGGACTTTCGGTTTTATTGATAATAGGAGCGAGTGTAGGCAAAGTATGCTAACTGCGTCTGCAACTTTTCCCTCGTGTCTCCAACCTCCGTTCCCGGTCACTGAAAACCAAGCCTCGATTGCGGTGCTGCGAGTCACTGGACGTTGTAGAGAAGAGACAGAGCACAAATAGTGTAGAGACCTTTATTGCAGGAAAATTTAAAAGTAGAGTTAATACTCACAAAGGTGGTGGACAACCCGTTAAGGATGTCAAATAGCGCATATAAAATAAATGTCACCCAGAGTCTGCAGAGTTATAGACAGATGTGGGCAAGTACAGTACTCCCTAGCCAGGGGCTGTAGCATGAATAAAACAGATAAAACCAACGTGTTTCGGCTCTAAAGCCTTTCTCAAGGTTACCTGTCCTGCTTCAGTCATGCCTTAAATAGATACACCTTACATCTCATTGGTTCTGAGAGGACCTTTAGGTATTCTATATATTGTAAAGTGCTATAAAAGTATAAAATGAAGGATGATGTTATTTAATCCAAAAGGATCCAGATAGATATATATTACTTAACACAATATATTGAAATATATTAAAATAGTATATTATATAAATTTATAGATAATAACTTAATATAAAATGGCCTTAATTCATAAGAGACTATATAAGTATGGACTTGATAGGAATTAAAAAATATATAAGTATGGACTTGGTAGGAATTAAAAAATATATAAAAGAACACATTGATAAATATAATACAATAAATATAATAAATATGGTACAAAACGTAAAATCCAATTTTTTGTTTAAAAAATATGTAAAGAAAAATATTTCTTTTTAAAAATATTCATTTTAGAAAAAAAAATTAATTATCTTTCCTTGCAATTTTAACACTTAAACAGAGCAGCTTTAATACATTTATAGGAACCATTTGACCTCAAAATCATTATTGAGGCCATTGGGATGCAGGGTGCCCAATTCAAAGATCCAACGCATCTCAGTCATGGCAAGTTTTTCTACCAGGTTGTTCTTTCTCCATTGGGTTGTTACTTTATCTATCCCTATCATATATCTAATATCCGAAGTGGAGCATTGGTGGCTCTCCTTAAAATGGTTCAAAACAGTATAAATAATATCTCCAAAGGACAGTTTCTGAGGATCATGAGAAATTGTACGGAAAAGGATTATTTCATTTCTCAAGCGGAAATACTGAAACAAAAATTTGTGGAGAAAGGTTATGATGAAAGTAATTTATCTGACATTATTAATTAAATGAGTAATGTGGATAGAAAAACCTTACTCGTTCCTAAACTAAAAGATAAGAAAAAGGAATTTCCTGACAGTATAGCATTTATTGCACAGTACAATTCTAATCATAAACAATTATAAAAAAGAACTGGCACTTTTTAACCAATGACCCTATTTTAAAAACTATCATTCCTCCCAAACCAGCTTTTATTTATAGACGGGCACAAAATTTAGGTAACCAACTGACCCAGAGTGCATATTATGAACCCAAAAATCAAACACAAAAAATTTTGACCAAAGGGTTTCATCGCTGTGGCCTGTGTAAAGTATGTAGAGTACACACGGGACAACACAGCAAAATCACTGAATTTATATCAAAAACAACAGGTGAAAAATATGATATACAGCACTTTATTACATGCAATTCCACAAACGTGATATACCTCATTGAATGTATATGCGGCATGCAATATATAGGGAGGACTGGTAGACATCTTAAAACTAGATGGACGGAGCATCTCAATAATATTAAAAAAGGATTTGAAAAACATACTGTTTCGAACCATTTTAAGGAGAGCCACCAATGCTCCACTTCAGATATTAGATATATGATAGGGATAGATAAAGTAACAACCCATTGGAGAAACCTGGTAGAAAAACTTGCCATGACTGAGATGCGTTGGATCTTTGAATTGGGCACCCTGCTTTTGAGGTCAAATGGTTCCTATAAATGTATTAAATCTGCTCTGTTTAAGTGTTAAAATTGCAAGGAAAAATATATTATTTTTTTTTTAAAATGAATATTTAAAAAAAAAGAAATATTTTTCTTTAAATATTTTTTAAACAAAAAAATTGGATTTTATGTATTGTACCATATTTATGATATTTATTGTATCATATTCATCAATGTGTTCTTTTATATATTTTTTAATTCTTACCAAGTCCATACTTATATAGTCTCTTATGAATTAAGGCCATTTTATATTAAGTTATTATTTTTAAATTTATATAATATATTATTTTAATATATTTTAATATATTGTGGTACATTTTCTAAAAATGACTCCACACTATTAATACCATCTTCATGATTGATAATGGTATACAAAGAGGACACATCTGCCCTAACCAAGAAGGACTGATTGTCCCAATTGAAATTCTCAACTTTTTGGATTACAGACAGAGTGTCCTTCAAATAAGACTACGTTTCTGATACCAATGGTTGCAATGTATAGTCAACCATTTGTGATAGCTTTGATGTGATGGAGTCTATACCTGCTACTATAGGTCTGTCAGGAGGTTTTTCTTGGTTTTTATGTATTTTTTGCAGACAATATAGCACAGGTATAACTCGTGTTGATGTTTCTAAAAATTTATATTGGGAGTTGGTGATAGAACCTTTATTAAGATGTGGTCATTATAATTTTTAAGAATTCTATCTGTGGGGTCTCTAGACAACTTCTGATATGTTTTCCCATCATTTAGCTGTCTAAAAACCTCTGATTCATAATCAATTTTATTCATAATGACTAGCCCTCCACCTTTATCGGCGGGCTTTATGATGATATCCTTATTATCATTTAAACTTTGAATGGCCTCTTTTTCTTTTTTTGAAATATTGTGTTTATACTTAAGATTTTTATTAGCTTTCTTAAAAGTTCTATTAAAATCATTAGTGGTGATTTTATTAAAAGCCTCTATAAAACATCCACAACTATGTATTGGATTAAAAGTAGATTTAGGTCTGAGTGAATTTATTTGAGTAATCTGATCACTATTTAGAATACTTTTCTTACACTGTGCATGTATAGAAAAGTGTCTTTTCAACGTAATCTTTCGTACAAATTTTTGTAAGTCGACGAAAGTGTTGAAAGTATTTATTCCCTTAGTAGGGGCAAACTTAAGGCCCTTCTTCAGGACTGCCATCGCCCTTCTTCAGGACTGCCATCTCTTGATCAGAAGGGGTATAATCACAGATCAGATTATAAATAGATAGTATTATAATAAATAGTATTGTCGTTATGTTTAATTTTATTTAAAATTCGTATTTGTTTTTTCTTGTTTCTATAATTTTTTCTTAATTTACTTTTATATATTTTTCTACCTGGATTTTTTTTTCATTTTTTTACTTTTATATTTCTGCTTTTGTGCAAACTTTACAATATTAATGTGGTCAATTATCTCTATTTCTTTATGGGCCTGGTTGGGCTTAACAGAAAATCCAAATTTTCATCTATCAATGCTTCAAAGCTGTTGTGATGCTGTCACTCACTTCCAACCTATCCGAATATATCGACCTTTTTTTACAACCCATAGTCACCAAACAGAAAAGTTACTTAAAGGATACTTCCCTTGTCCTACAAATTCTACAAAACACCCATTAGGAAAATGGCTACACATTGATGACATGTGACATCACATCACTCTATACGGTGATCAACCACGATGAAGGATGCAGAGCCATACAAAATATCCTTACATCTGACTCAGACCTCCATCCACAGCAAATACAATTCCTTACAAACTCCATACATTTCATTTTAAACCACAGTTACTTCTGGTTTAACAACAATTACTACAAACAGGTCCAAGGAACTTCGATGGGCGCGAAATTCGCGCCCACCTATGCGAACATTTTCGTAGCCTATTGGGAAAATCAGCACATCTGGAACAACAACCCCTACAGTGCAGACATTGTCACATGGAACAGATACATAGACAATGTGATATGTATCTGGAAAGGGTCTCCAGAGAACCTTAATAAATTCATTGATCACATCAACAACAATAACTATAACCTGATCTTCACTGCAAACACAAGCAGTGAGAGAGTTGAGTTTCTAGATCTGGAAATATACATTCAACACAACTCTATTCAGACTAAAACTTTCATAAAAAAGGTGGACTGCAATAACTTCATTCCTGCCCGCAGTTACCACCACCCACGGTGGGTCAATAACATCCCCAAAAGCCAATTTATGAGAATGAGGAGAAATTGTTCCACAATTCAAACTTTTGAACAACAAGCAAATGATTTGAAAAACAAATTTCTGGAATGTAATTACGACCCATCCAGTGTGGAAAAGCAATACCAACAGGTACACAACTTGGAAAAGGACATCTGGCTTAAAAAGAAAGAACAACTAACAAATTCAGAACCAAACAATCCAGATCCAGTGAGATTCATCACTAAATATAGTGGTCAAGCCCAAGACCTCCATAAAATTATGAACAAACACTGGCCGATACTCCTACAGGATGAAAAAATTGCCCCATATCTGACTAAGAAACCAAATATTACCTTTAAAAAAGCAGACAATCTAAAAAACATCCTGGTCCCAAGTGCACTGAAAACTAAGAATACAGAACCAAACTCATGGCTGAATGAAAATAAACCCGGGTTCTTTTACTGCTTAAACTGCATTAGTTGCAAAACAACGGCCCAAAAATCAACAAAAAGCATCACCAGCTTTACATCTACAGTAAATGGGCGTGAACATAAAATCAAAGAGAAAATCACATGTACAACTGAAGGTGTGATCTACCTACTTCACTGCCCTTGTGGCCTACAATATGTAGGAAGAACCACAAGGGCCCTTAAAGTGAGAATAGCAGAACACATCCGAAATATTAAAAACAACACATTGACCCATAGTGTTCCAATACACTTTGCTGCCGCCCATAACTGCAACCCAGCAAATCTATCCTTTATAGGGATAAAAAAGGTCACTAAACCTTGGAGAGGAGGGGACTGTCACGTTCCGTGAATGTTGGGGATCGATTCCGGGTTTCAGAGATGAGGACAACAAGGTTGGGTTAAAATGAAATTGAGCAGGTTTAATGACTGAGGGTAGCATACAAGGTGTAAATAGGAAAGTGTCCCAAATGAGGTATGGGGTGTTTCCCCAGAGTCCGTGAGAATGATAGCATAGTCCGGTATTGACAGAAAATGTCCAGGCCGGGTCCACTGGGGTTTGGCGGAGGTTGGTTCGCTGATAGATGTGGCAGGCAGAGGCGGACTGTTGGGTAGATCACAGCAGGACCGGAGAGATGTCACAAGGCGGACTGTTGGGTAGATCACAGCAGGACCGGAGTGGCAAGGCTGGTAGCAGCTGAGAACATCGGCTGGAACGCAGGACTTGGCTCCGGACTGGCCCGAAGGACCGGACCGGACCGTTGAACCTCAGGGCTGGACCTCCTTCGCTGGTACACAGGTAGAGGCGGACTGTTGGGTAGATCACAGCAGGACCGGAGTGGCAAGGCTGGTAGCAGCTGAGAACATCGGCTGGAACGCAGGACTTGGCTCCGGACTGGCCCGACCCGAAGGACCTCAGGGTTGAACCTCAGGGCTGGACCTCTGGACTGGGGTGCTGGATCTGGACCACGAGACAGGACCTCAGGACTGGACCACGAGACAGGACCTCAGGACTGGACCACGAGACAGGACCTCAGGACTGGACCACCGGACTGGACCACGAGACAGGACCTCAGGACTGGACCACCGGACTGGACCACGAGACAGGACCTCAGGACTGGACCACCGGACTGGACCACGAGACAGGACCTCAGGACTGGACCACCGGACTGGACCACGAGACAGGACCTCAGGACTGGACCACCGGACTGGACCACGAGACAGGACCTCAGGACTGGACCACCGGACTGGACCACGAGACAGGACCTCAGGACTGGACCACCGGACTGGACCACGAGACAGGACCTCAGGACTGGACCACCGGACTGGACCACGAGACAGGACCTCAGGACTGGACCACCGGACTGGACCACGAGACAGGACCTCAGGACTGGACCACCGGACTGGACCACGAGACAGGACCTCAGGACTGGACCACCGGACTGGACCACGAGACAGGACCTCAGGACTGGACCACCGGACTGGACCACGAGACAGGACCTCAGGACTGGACCACCGGACTGGACCACGAGACAGGACCTCAGGACTGGACCACCGGACTGGACCACGAGACAGGACCTCAGGACTGGACCACCGGACTGGACCACGAGACAGGACCTCAGGACTGGACCACCGGACTGGACCACGAGACAGGACCTCAGGACTGGACCACCGGACTGGACCACGAGACAGGACCTCAGGACTGGACCACCGGACTGGACCACGAGACAGGACCTCAGGACTGGACCACCGGACTGGACCACGAGACAGGACCTCAGGACTGGACCACCGGACTGGACCACGAGACAGGACCTCAGGACTGGACCACCGGACTGGACCACGAGACAGGACCTCAGGACTGGACCACCGGACTGGACCACGAGACAGGACCTCAGGACTGGACCACCGGACTGGACCACGAGACAGGACCTCAGGACTGGACCACCGGACTGGACCACGAGACAGGACCTCAGGACTGGACCACCGGACTGGACCACGAGACAGGACCTCAGGACTGGACCACCGGACTGGACCACGAGACAGGACCTCAGGACTGGACCACCGGACTGGACCACGAGACAGGACCTCAGGACTGGACCACCGGACTGGACCACGAGACAGGACCTCAGGACTGGACCACCGGACTGGACCACGAGACAGGACCTCAGGACTGGACCACCGGACTGGACCACGAGACAGGACCTCAGGACTGGACCACCGGACTGGACCACGAGACAGGACCTCAGGACTGGACCACCGGACTGGACCACGAGACAGGACCTCAGGACTGGACCACCGGACTGGACCACGAGACAGGACCTCAGGACTGGACCACCGGACTGGACCACGAGACAGGACCTCAGGACTGGACCACCGGACTGGACCACGAGACAGGACCTCAGGACTGGACCACCGGACTGGACCACGAGACAGGACCTCAGGACTGGACCACCGGACTGGACCACGAGACAGGACCTCAGGACTGGACCACCGGACTGGACCACGAGACAGGACCTCAGGACTGGACCACCGGACTGGACCACGAGACAGGACCTCAGGACTGGACCACCGGACTGGACCACGAGACAGGACCTCAGGACTGGACCACCGGACTGGACCACGAGACAGGACCTCAGGACTGGACCACCGGACTGGACCACGAGACAGGACCTCAGGACTGGACCACCGGACTGGACCACGAGACAGGACCTCAGGACTGGACCACCGGACTGGACCACGAGACAGGACCTCAGGACTGGACCACCGGACTGGACCACGAGACAGGACCTCAGGACTGGACCACCGGACTGGACCACGAGACAGGACCTCAGGACTGGACCACCGGACTGGACCACGAGACAGGACCTCAGGACTGGACCACCGGACTGGACCACGAGACAGGACCTCAGGACTGGACCACCGGACTGGACCACGAGACAGGACCTCAGGACTGGACCACCGGACTGGACCACGAGACAGGACCTCAGGACTGGACCACCGGACTGGACCACGAGACAGGACCTCAGGACTGGACCACCGGACTGGACCACGAGACAGGACCTCAGGACTGGACCACCGGACTGGACCACGAGACAGGACCTCAGGACTGGACCACCGGACTGGACCACGAGACAGGACCTCAGGACTGGACCACCGGACTGGACCACGAGACAGGACCTCAGGACTGGACCACCGGACTGGACCACGAGACAGGACCTCAGGACTGGACCACCGGACTGGACCACGAGACAGGACCTCAGGACTGGACCACCGGACTGGACCACGAGACAGGACCTCAGGACTGGACCACCGGACTGGACCACGAGACAGGACCTCAGGACTGGACCACCGGACTGGACCACGAGACAGGACCTCAGGACTGGACCACCGGACTGGACCACGAGACAGGACCTCAGGACTGGACCACCGGACTGGACCACGAGACAGGACCTCAGGACTGGACCACCGGACTGGACCACGAGACAGGACCTCAGGACTGGACCACCGGACTGGACCACGAGACAGGACCTCAGGACTGGACCACCGGACTGGACCACGAGACAGGACCTCAGGACTGGACCACCGGACTGGACCACGAGACAGGACCTCAGGACTGGACCACCGGACTGGACCACGAGACAGGACCTCAGGACTGGACCACCGGACTGGACCACGAGACAGGACCTCAGGACTGGACCACCGGACTGGACCACGAGACAGGACCTCAGGACTGGACCACCGGACTGGACCACGAGACAGGACCTCAGGACTGGACCACCGGACTGGACCACGAGACAGGACCTCAGGACTGGACCACCGGACTGGACCACGAGACAGGACCTCAGGACTGGACCACCGGACTGGACCACGAGACAGGACCTCAGGACTGGACCACCGGACTGGACCACGAGACAGGACCTCAGGACTGGACCACCGGACTGGACCACGAGACAGGACCTCAGGACTGGACCACCGGACTGGACCACGAGACAGGACCTCAGGACTGGACCACCGGACTGGACCACGAGACAGGACCTCAGGACTGGACCACCGGACTGGACCACGAGACAGGACCTCAGGACTGGACCACCGGACTGGACCACGAGACAGGACCTCAGGACTGGACCACCGGACTGGACCACGAGACAGGACCTCAGGACTGGACCACCGGACTGGACCACGAGACAGGACCTCAGGACTGGACCACCGGACTGGACCACGAGACAGGACCTCAGGACTGGACCACCGGACTGGACCACGAGACAGGACCTCAGGACTGGACCACCGGACTGGACCACGAGACAGGACCTCAGGACTGGACCACCGGACTGGACCACGAGACAGGACCTCAGGACTGGACCACCGGACTGGACCACGAGACAGGACCTCAGGACTGGACCACCGGACTGGACCACGAGACAGGACCTCAGGACTGGACCACCGGACTGGACCACGAGACAGGACCTCAGGACTGGACCACCGGACTGGACCACGAGACAGGACCTCAGGACTGGACCACCGGACTGGACCACGAGACAGGACCTCAGGACTGGACCACCGGACTGGACCACGAGACAGGACCTCAGGACTGGACCACCGGACTGGACCACGAGACAGGACCTCAGGACTGGACCACCGGACTGGACCACGAGACAGGACCTCAGGACTGGACCACCGGACTGGACCACGAGACAGGACCTCAGGACTGGACCACCGGACTGGACCACGAGACAGGACCTCAGGACTGGACCACCGGACTGGACCACGAGACAGGACCTCAGGACTGGACCACCGGACTGGACCACGAGACAGGACCTCAGGACTGGACCACCGGACTGGACCACGAGACAGGACCTCAGGACTGGACCACCGGACTGGACCACGAGACAGGACCTCAGGACTGGACCACCGGACTGGACCACGAGACAGGACCTCAGGACTGGACCACCGGACTGGACCACGAGACAGGACCTCAGGACTGGACCACCGGACTGGACCACGAGACAGGACCTCAGGACTGGACCACCGGACTGGACCACGAGACAGGACCTCAGGACTGGACCACCGGACTGGACCACGAGACAGGACCTCAGGACTGGACCACCGGACTGGACCACGAGACAGGACCTCAGGACTGGACCACCGGACTGGACCACGAGACAGGACCTCAGGACTGGACCACCGGACTGGACCACGAGACAGGACCTCAGGACTGGACCACCGGACTGGACCACGAGACAGGACCTCAGGACTGGACCACCGGACTGGACCACGAGACAGGACCTCAGGACTGGACCACCGGACTGGACCACGAGACAGGACCTCAGGACTGGACCACCGGACTGGACCACGAGACAGGACCTCAGGACTGGACCACCGGACTGGACCACGAGACAGGACCTCAGGACTGGACCACCGGACTGGACCACGAGACAGGACCTCAGGACTGGACCACCGGACTGGACCACGAGACAGGACCTCAGGACTGGACCACCGGACTGGACCACGAGACAGGACCTCAGGACTGGACCACCGGACTGGACCACGAGACAGGACCTCAGGACTGGACCACCGGACTGGACCACGAGACAGGACCTCAGGACTGGACCACCGGACTGGACCACGAGACAGGACCTCAGGACTGGACCACCGGACTGGACCACGAGACAGGACCTCAGGACTGGACCACCGGACTGGACCACGAGACAGGACCTCAGGACTGGACCACCGGACTGGACCACGAGACAGGACCTCAGGACTGGACCACCGGACTGGACCACGAGACAGGACCTCAGGACTGGACCACCGGACTGGACCACGAGACAGGACCTCAGGACTGGACCACCGGACTGGACCACGAGACAGGACCTCAGGACTGGACCACCGGACTGGACCACGAGACAGGACCTCAGGACTGGACCACCGGACTGGACCACGAGACAGGACCTCAGGACTGGACCACCGGACTGGACCACGAGACAGGACCTCAGGACTGGACCACCGGACTGGACCACGAGACAGGACCTCAGGACTGGACCACCGGACTGGACCACGAGACAGGACCTCAGGACTGGACCACCGGACTGGACCACGAGACAGGACCTCAGGACTGGACCACCGGACTGGACCACGAGACAGGACCTCAGGACTGGACCACCGGACTGGACCACGAGACAGGACCTCAGGACTGGACCACCGGACTGGACCACGAGACAGGACCTCAGGACTGGACCACCGGACTGGACCACGAGACAGGACCTCAGGACTGGACCACCGGACTGGACCACGAGACAGGACCTCAGGACTGGACCACCGGACTGGACCACGAGACAGGACCTCAGGACTGGACCACCGGACTGGACCACGAGACAGGACCTCAGGACTGGACCACCGGACTGGACCACGAGACAGGACCTCAGGACTGGACCACCGGACTGGACCACGAGACAGGACCTCAGGACTGGACCACCGGACTGGACCACGAGACAGGACCTCAGGACTGGACCACCGGACTGGACCACGAGACAGGACCTCAGGACTGGACCACCGGACTGGACCACGAGACAGGACCTCAGGACTGGACCACCGGACTGGACCACGAGACAGGACCTCAGGACTGGACCACCGGACTGGACCACGAGACAGGACCTCAGGACTGGACCACCGGACTGGACCACGAGACAGGACCTCAGGACTGGACCACCGGACTGGACCACGAGACAGGACCTCAGGACTGGACCACCGGACTGGACCACGAGACAGGACCTCAGGACTGGACCACCGGACTGGACCACGAGACAGGACCTCAGGACTGGACCACCGGACTGGACCACGAGACAGGACCTCAGGACTGGACCACCGGACTGGACCACGAGACAGGACCTCAGGACTGGACCACCGGACTGGACCACGAGACAGGACCTCAGGACTGGACCACCGGACTGGACCACGAGACAGGACCTCAGGACTGGACCACCGGACTGGACCACGAGACAGGACCTCAGGACTGGACCACCGGACTGGACCACGAGACAGGACCTCAGGACTGGACCACCGGACTGGACCACGAGACAGGACCTCAGGACTGGACCACCGGACTGGACCACGAGACAGGACCTCAGGACTGGACCACCGGACTGGACCACGAGACAGGACCTCAGGACTGGACCACCGGACTGGACCACGAGACAGGACCTCAGGACTGGACCACCGGACTGGACCACGAGACAGGACCTCAGGACTGGACCACCGGACTGGACCACGAGACAGGACCTCAGGACTGGACCACCGGACTGGACCACGAGACAGGACCTCAGGACTGGACCACCGGACTGGACCACGAGACAGGACCTCAGGACTGGACCACCGGACTGGACCACGAGACAGGACCTCAGGACTGGACCACCGGACTGGACCACGAGACAGGACCTCAGGACTGGACCACCGGACTGGACCACGAGACAGGACCTCAGGACTGGACCACCGGACTGGACCACGAGACAGGACCTCAGGACTGGACCACCGGACTGGACCACGAGACAGGACCTCAGGACTGGACCACCGGACTGGACCACGAGACAGGACCTCAGGACTGGACCACCGGACTGGACCACGAGACAGGACCTCAGGACTGGACCACCGGACTGGACCACGAGACAGGACCTCAGGACTGGACCACCGGACTGGACCACGAGACAGGACCTCAGGACTGGACCACCGGACTGGACCACGAGACAGGACCTCAGGACTGGACCACCGGACTGGACCACGAGACAGGACCTCAGGACTGGACCACCGGACTGGACCACGAGACAGGACCTCAGGACTGGACCACCGGACTGGACCACGAGACAGGACCTCAGGACTGGACCACCGGACTGGACCACGAGACAGGACCTCAGGACTGGACCACCGGACTGGACCACGAGACAGGACCTCAGGACTGGACCACCGGACTGGACCACGAGACAGGACCTCAGGACTGGACCACCGGACTGGACCACGAGACAGGACCTCAGGACTGGACCACCGGACTGGACCACGAGACAGGACCTCAGGACTGGACCACCGGACTGGACCACGAGACAGGACCTCAGGACTGGACCACCGGACTGGACCACGAGACATTCGCGCCGTAGCTTCTGATTGGCTGGGCGCGGTCATCTGACGGAAGCAATGATCCGGAGCTTCCGCGGAGTTTGGCGCCAAGCTTCCACGAGGGACGCCGCGGCCGAGTGGAAGGTGAGACAGAGGCTGTCACTGCTTCAGTGACGGCCTCCGACGAGACACCGCAGCCGCGCGCCGGACAAGAGGCGCCCTCCGGACACCAGGGACAAGGTAAGTGCGGCGTCTGCCGCATTTTGTGATAGGGACATGTTATCTCTCATCTCAAGAGAAGAATCAAAATGGATTCATGAATTAGAAACACTCTCCCCTAAAGGTCTGAATATTGATTTTGACCTGGCCACATTCCTTCTTACTTAAAATGTTGTTCTACCTACTGTCTTGGGTATAAACAAACTTTGGGCTATTATATAGACCCCTATGGAAGTAACCCTTCACAAGTTTTGTACAAGGATTACTTTTTTTCACCCTATACTATACCCTATATACTATATATATGTAGGGGTGTATAAAAACTCCATAATTGAAGCACTTTGAAATCCAACCTCCATTAAGTGCCCCTATTGCGAGAGTAGACAGATTAATACAGGAAAGTAAATTATATTTATTACAATCAGCGCTTCCCCATCTAACAGAAAATATGAGGATAGCAGTAGGACCCAGGTTCTCCTCCACCTTTCCCAGGTGTTATCTGCCTATCTGCACCATTATGGAATGGGGATTTAAAACTCCCGCCAGCCTGCATCTGCAAAACTTCTGCTTACAACTGCATCGAGTTCCCAGCTCCCTGACAAAGCCGTAACCAGGCGAAACGCGTAGTTGATCGAATAAGGACCCCCCCACCTCCCTATTTTCTGTTCCGCATCATCTTCCAGCACTAACAGCAAAAAAAGCTTCATTCTTCGGCGAGGATTAAACCCTGCAGCCAGAAGCCGTACGCAGGAAGGAACCAGCGGTTAACAGTGACCAGGAGCCGTGGACCAATACAAGGCATGGGAGAGCTCCCCGTAGCCTCAACCCCTTCTTCACCTTACCGGTAAGGACATCATTCTATTTGTCTATTGGAAACACCAGCAGTACTGTTTAAGCAGCAGTATTACACATGTAACAAGCAACTGGATACATTTTAATCACAGCGGCAGCCGATACATTGTATCTTCAGTAAGGAACGCTGCCATTACTTTGAACTTGACTACAGGCATTGCAACACATCAATTACAGAGACTGCTATCTGTTTAATGTTTGAAAAACATACCCATCTATTGGACACTGTACCTAAGAACTATCGGACACAAATTTAATCTAAGAGAACCTATTAAATACCAAATAACAACGGTGACTTGTGAACTAAAACTTCATGAACTTTCTATATGAACTTTATCCCCTTTATACACGGTTTTTCTAATAAAGCCTTTATTTTAACCATAATTTGAATTAAGGGTTTCTATTGGCGCACTAATCTTTTCCTCCCAAATTATACGGGGACGCGAAACTCCCCCATTCTGATTGGCTGCCGAGAAAGAATACCCGTTTCTTCCTTCGCTTTCCAGTCACTGTAGCAAATTACACTTAACCAGCGCAGGATTTTCCATTTTTCTATATTACTCTCTGTTGTGATGATAATATTCACTCAGGCATGATCCATCTCTATGACGTCCATCTTGCATATCTCCATTATGTGGTAGATGTCTATTTTCCCTAGTGGAATGTGATCGCCTATGGTATTGATCCATTTGGTATGCTTGCTCTCTATAATCTCTTCTAGGAGTATCATATCCCAGAGAACGGTCACCCCTTTCACTTTGATAGTTTTTTCCTGGGGAATGGCCATCCTTTGTTCTATGGCACTCTCTATGTGAAGGAGATCTAGAGTGTGGCCTATAATGTTCACAATTTGGTGTATGGCCATCC
The DNA here is from genome assembly GCA_011038615.1 of Limnodynastes dumerilii. NCBI lineage: Eukaryota > Metazoa > Chordata > Amphibia > Anura > Limnodynastidae > Limnodynastes > Limnodynastes dumerilii. The sequence goes on from WWET01004977.1 coordinate 16,192, forward strand.
CTATCTCTATCATCATAATGATAATTATGTCCTTTGTCTTTAGAACATAAATTATAATGAATATTTGTTTTGTTGACTTATTTTTATTATTTTTATTTTTATTTGATTGTTTTTTAGGGTTAGTAGTCTTTTTTCGTACAACCTCTGAATGATTGACAACCACATCCTTATATGATTCCTGAGCAACCTGTCTAGATTGATTAGTATCTTCTCTATGTTGTCTATTACTAGAGGTGGGATTTTGATCCCAAGATTTTCCTCTTTGTTGGCTTTCTCCTGTGCTTCTGTTTCTAACAAGTGCAATGACATCCAACATATCCCGTTTAAATTTTCTTTGTTTTCTCAATATAAGTTCTTTCTCATGTGCTTTAATTTTTCGTGTCATTTTTTCTTCAAAATTCCTCTACATTTCTGTTTCCTTATAAGGTTCAAGCATGTCATTAAGACTTTTTATAGCTTTATCTAAATCTTTAAATAGGATTTTCTTTTCTCTTAGAACCATTTCCATAAGAGAAAAAGAACAAGTATGTAAGATCTTGTTCCATTCTTTAATGAAATCCTCATTATCCTGGTTGAAAGCAGGGGTAACTTCTGCCTTCAATCCCTGTGGGATAATGTCATTTGCTGTATAATGTTCAAGGGCAGCAATCTCCGACCACAAATTATTTTCCCTGAACAACATTTTTTCCAATTTCCATAAAGTCATTTTTAGAAAATGTTTCTGGAGATTTTAAAGATTTTATTTTGGATAGTATTCGTTTCATCTTAGAAAATAACTATTTTTATTTTATTTTAAAGATGGCTTCTACTTACAACAGAAATTCGCCCCCAGTTATGCAAATTTATTTTTAGCGGCTTGGGAACGAGAAGTCATTTTTAACTCACATGAATGGAACGAATATCTTAAGTTATGGACTAGATACATTGATGATATCTTTTTTTATATGGACTGGACCAAGAACACTTTTAGATAATTTTTGTACGTTTTTAAATTGCAATAATAAGAATGTTATTTTAACTTTTGACATTAATCAGGAAAAAGTGCATTTTTTAGATGTCAGTATATTTGCAGAAAAGGGAATTTTGAAAGTTAAAAATTATATCAAACCCACTGACTGCAATTCTTTTATTAGAACAACAAGCTGCCATCATTATAACTGGATAAATAATATCCCCAAAGGACAGTTTCAGAGGATCATGAGAAATTGTGCGGAAAAGGATGATTTCATTTCTCTAACGCGGAAATACTGAGACAAAAATTTGTGGAGAAAGGTTATGATGAAAGTAATTTATCTGATATTATTAATGAAATGAGTAATGTAGATAGAAAAACCTTACTCGTTCCTAAACTAAAAGATAAGAAAAAGGAATTTCCTGACAGTATAGTATTTATTGCACAGTACAATTCTAATCATAAACAATTAGAAAAAATTATAAAAAAGAACTGGCACTTTTTAACCAATGGCCCTATTTTAAAAACTATCATTCCTCCCAAACTAGCTTTTATTTATAGACGGGCACAAAATTTACGTAATCAACTGACCCAGAGTGCATATTATGAACCCAAAAATCAAACACAAAAAATTTTGACCAAAGGGTTTCATCGCTGTGGCCTGTGTAAAGTATGTAGAGTACACGCGGGACAACACAGCAAAATCACCGAATTTATATAAAAAACAACGGGTGAAAAATATGATATACAGCACTTTATTACATGCAACTCCACAAACGTGATATACCTCATTGAATGTATATGCGGCATGCAATATATAGGGAGGACCGGTAGACATCTTAAAACTAGATGGACGGAGCATCTTAATAATATTAAAAAAAGATTTGAAAAACATACTGTTTCGAACCATTTTAAGGAGAGCCACCAATGCTCCACTTCGGATATTAGATATATGATACGGATAGATAAAGTAACAACCCATTGGAGAAAGAACAACCTGGTAGAAAAACTTGCCATGACTGAGATGCATTGGATCTTTGAATTGGGCACCCTGCATCCTAATGGCCTTAATAGTGATTTTGAGGTCAAATTGTTCATATAAATGTATTAAAGCTGCTCTGTTTAAGTGTTAAAATTGCAAGGAAAAATAATTAATTTTGTTTTCTAAAATGAATATTTTTTAAAAGAAATATTTTTCTTTAAATATTTTTTAAACAAAAAATTGGATTTTATGTATTGTACCATATTTATGATATTTATTGTATTATATTTGTCAATGTGTTCTTTTATATATTTTTTAATTCCTACCAAGTCCATACTTATATATTTTTTAATTCATATCAAGTCCATACTTATATAGTCTCTTCTGAATTAAGGCCATTTTATATCACCGTTATATGATACATCGAACTGTGAGCTTATCATATTTTCCAGTATATTTCTATTTGAGATATCCTGAACTGAGAACGTGGTATCCATCTCTGTTATATATTGTATTGCAAACCTTTCTAGTAACTGTTTGAAGTACAGTCACACTTGAACTATACATAAGGATTCTTTTTGTTTTATATTGCTTTTCTAGGATTCTTGTAGGACTGTCCTTTATCCTAGTGTTGGTTTATTAGTGTGTAATCTGTTTGTCTTATACCCTTGGAATTTGCTGTTTAGCACGCAATGTTGTAATATTGGCCTGAGCAGTACCCTGGATAAACCACTTAATTTTAGAGAACACATCATTTTAAAAACACTTGTTTGTAGTTCCAATACATGATTGGACATAACGGTCACTTATTTTAGACCAATGTCTGACTGTAGATAGGAAAACATAAATGAATATAAATAAAATTTAGTAAACTCTAATGGGCTGTCAGATAGACAAAAGAGTGCTGTCGTGCTCAATTAAGTTGTATCCTATGTTTACACTGGGCTCCTTCATAAAACTGAGGCTACAACTTCTAGGTATGGAATGAAAAAATGCTCATATCTGTCTCTATCATCAATTATGGTGTAAAAAATATTCTTTAGAGTTCTTAATCTCTTAAATCGGGAACAACTATTCTATTCATAATTATGGGAAGGCATGGGTCATTCTCGCCAACCAGCTGAGCTTAGTCCTGGCACTTCCACAGCATAAATAGATATTTAAAGGTTCATGGTCATAAAGAAAGGCATAGATTCTAGTAATATTCCAAATAGTCTCAACAATTTTTGTAAGTATTAATTATGTTATTTAAAATAGTCTAAGAAACAAGGAGTCTAAGAAACTAAAAGCGCAACTTCTAAAAGCACAATTCCAAAGGTGCAACTCTAAAAACACAACTCTAAAATTAATTGAATGTTTTTTTACTTTATATTTTTCCAGAAAAAATTGGAGTTCCTCCATGTTAATAACCCAATACTATAAAAAGGGAGTAATGTCATAACCTTCATTCAAACCTTTAGGGCTAAGGGTGTCTAATGTGAGGATCCACAAAGATTCTCTTTGTGAGAACCTATGTAGTCTGTCACCTCCCCGTTTGTCATTGTGTACCACCTCAATTTCTTTAACCATAAGGCTATCAGGGTTAGGTCCATGGCAAACCGTAAAATGTCAAGGGACACTATGGTTACTAATCTTGTGGATTATATTCCTTAGGTGTTCAAGAATTCGAGTTTTTAGTGGTCTCTTAGTCATCTCAGCATATTTCAGGCCATAGATACACTCCATAAGGTAGACTACATAAGTGCTCTGACAATTCAAATAATTCTTTATTTTATATAAGTTTTTCTATCTGAGGTGTCTGAAAATTATTTTCTATTCTTATGGCAGCTTACACACCTTGCAGGTACTACAGGGATAGAAGCCCACGTGTTTAGGTAGTAAATCTGGCTTTGGGGTTTTACAGTGTTCTAAATAGCTAGGAGACACATAAGATTTCAAGGTTCTTGCTTTCCTAAAGATGACACCGGGATTGCTTTTAAGACTAGGAGCCAACACTGGGTCTAAAGATAAAACGTGCCAATGTCTATTTAAAATTTCATTGATTTTGTTCCCTTGGTTGTTATATGTTGTGACAAAAGGGCAAAACCAACTGTTGTCCTTAGTATCAGATTAGACTGATTTGTCTTATAGGTTAATAAAGTACTCCTACCACATTCTAGAGCTCTTTTATAGCTACTTTCAAATAGGTCCTTTGGATATTTATGCTCCCTAAACCGTGTTTTGTACACATCTGCTTGTTGTTTAAATGATTCTACTTCAGAACAATTCCTAAGTAATCTTAAGAACTGAGAGTATGGAATATTTTTTTCCATTTAGGTAAATGACAACTATCATACTCAAGATATCTATTGGAGTCAATAGCTTTTATGAAAGTGGAAGTTATTATACCATCAGGATGCACTTCTATTAGTAGATGTAGGAATTCTAATCTTGAATCCCCAAAAATGACTGTGAATTTTAGACCCATACTAATAGTATTTATGTTCATAAGGAATTTTTTGAACTCACATTTAGTACCTTCCCATACCAAAAAAAAAGTCATCTATATAACGATGGAACGCTTAATTGGTGTACCTTGGCCAATACACACAGTTCTGCTCCCAGTTCCCCATATATATATATTGGCGAAACTAGGAGCAAAAACTGTGCCCATTGCTGTCCCTGTAATTTGTAGATAAAATGGGCTGGATCCAGATCTATGTTAACCTTGACGTTTCAACACATAGCGTATTTATGCTATCATAATTACTATGTACTCCCCTAGGCATATGCTATCATAATTACTATGCACTCCCCTATGCATTTCCCTTGCTTGTACATACTTTTGCCATTTTACGCCTTCCAAACCCTACCTTACCTTTTCAAAGCGTAACTACTCTCGTAGGTAATGGCTGTACGTAGCTACGGGCCTAAGCACACCCATACTGTACAATTTAAATGGCTCACCCCGCCTCCGAAGCATAATTACGGGTGTCGTATGGCTGGCATGCCCCTTTGTCCATAGTTACACCGTTGATACTCGGCTGGTACGTACGTTCAGAGTTGTGGGTCGTAACATCCAAAACAACGTTTTTAAGTCTCCAGCTAGCGTGAATACGCTAGCAGACATAGCTCTGGATCTGGCCCAATGTGTCTAGAAACACAAAATAATTGTGCAATCACACAAATCTAGCACAATCAACGATGAATTGTTTTTTACAATCCCAGGACTTTGCCTTTAGTGAATGCGGCGATGGCATAATCAAGTCCTGGGACTTTGGTCGATTTCAGCAAAATCAACCTTAGTAAATGAGGCCCCATGAGTTTTTAACATACACCAATACTTTTCACACTTATCAAAATGTTCTAGACAATGCCAAACAATCCTATTTTTTTATTTTTTATTTTACTTAGGATTATAACCCCAAATGTCCCTTTCATGCATTTCTCTTTTAAACACTGCTGCTTAAAATCCACAACTTTCAAGATCTTTCATTCTAATTTAAGGACAAAATTAACAAGATCAGACAAGAATTTTTTTCTTTCCCCTCATCAACTAATATTCTGCTCTGCCCCTTTTCTCCACACTCTGTTACCATATTCTCATTCTATCTCACTTTTCTCAGACTGTATCAACTGGAATAACCTTCCTCATCCAAACTTTCAGAAGCTGCCTAAAAACTCACCTCCTTAGATAGGCTTACTAAATTTCTCAACCTATGTCTTATACTTTATCTACCCTATGTAAAACCATATGCAAATTTCCCTTTCCATTACACGTTTAACACAAACTTTGACGCTTTCTCATTCATACTAAAATTATCCTCACACTGCTTTGTGACTGGAATATACTGAGTAATGAACACATTTATCAGACTGCCTGGCAGGTTCGTCTTGTGAACCCTTCCTATTAAGTATCAGTCCCCTATGTCATATTGATGTAAGTTTGTTAGCAGAGCCTTCTTGATGAAATTCTACTAATCACCAAAAACACACACAATCAATACAAATTATTAACTCTTAAAATGGATGTAAACTGAAACTCAGACATAAAGTCAACAGTTGTCCCGTTGGTACCATATGGTCAATGGATTTAACATGCTCTCCATGAGCCTCATTTACTAAAATCGTTTTTGGCAGCGATTATGAATCGCCAGCTATCGCAGCGCTTTTGCCGCAATTTTTTGCAAAACATTGCGGCATTTACTATGCCGCACTTTTTGCAGATGATTTATAATCGCTGCCGTTATTCATCGATTTTTTTCATGGAGAAATCGCTGTGCTTTTATGTTTAAAAGAACTGCGATTACCCATGGAAAAATCGCCATCCATGCTAAAAACCCTTATCATGCTGCTGCTGATAGTACTATAAGCGACAGCATGGCAAGGGTTAATGCCATGGTACGCTCGGGCCATTTATAAAAAAAAAAAACAGTACACAAAATACATCAACATTCTTTACAGTATAAAACATTACATACCCAAACATATATTAAAAGTAAATAATGTGTCCCCCTTAGAATTAATTAAACGACAGGTGGCCACTCTATAAAAAAAACCCTATGTGTAATGTGTGTTGTAAGTGTAAAAAAGAATAAAGTGCATTATAAACTCACCGTTCTGCAGTCATCTATCTTGGGATGACTTAGCTGAAGATCCGGACGTTTGCTAGAAGATCGGGCGATCTTGATAGAAGATCGGGTCCTGTTGATTGCAGATCCAGTCCACTTGCTTGAAGATGTGGATCACTTGCTTGAAGATCATCTGCCTCCTCTTCTGCGTGTTGATGAGGCATCTTCCTCCTTCCTCTTCTGGGGGTTCTGATGCTAATGACCATTCGATCACTAGAAGTCCCCCTTTTGTAGTGTCTATGATGTCATAGACACTATAAAAGGGGGGGACTTTTAGCAGCACATGAATGGTAAGGGTTACAAGCATGATGCGCTTGACATATTTACTAGGAAAAACACATGTCAAAGATGTTGACGTGTTTTTCATCTGAAGTGTGTGTCACTTTCAATGAAAGCACCACACACAGAAGGTGTTTTTTTTATTAGGTGCTTTCAGGACAAACTAAAGGCGATTTTGTAAAATCGCCTTTAGTGAATCCGGAGTTGCCTATGTGTTTCATGGCAAACATCTGGGTGATTTTTGCCTGCAATGTTTGCCGTGTCGATTTTGCTAAAGGCTAAAGTCCTTGGACTTTGCCTTTAGTGAATACAGCGATGGTATAATCGCCTCCAAAGTCCCAGGACTTTGGTCAATTTCAGCAAAATCGACCTTAGTAAATGAAGCCCCATGTGTCTGGCTGCTGTCTCAGCAGGTGCCACTGCACTCAATCCAACATTCAGCTTGCCGGCAACCCATGTGTTGGGCACTGGTCTTGGTGTGCTTTAGATTCGTCTGCTTGCACTGTATCTCAGGTACTTGCCTTTACCAGTTGTGTTCTGTGCCTACCCATGAGCAGTATTATCCTTCCACTCACTGTGTTTAGGAGTATCTTTTCTACTCACTAGTCTCAGTTTCCCTTTGGGGATCTGTCAACACTACTGCTCTATGCTATATCGCCTTTCTGTATTCATGGTGTGTATCAGAAACATTCTGAGTTCTCCTGATAAAGGTGATTGTGTTTCACTTTGGTCTAGGGGCTTAGTATATAAGCAGATGCTTCTTAGGTGCGGTTCCTTAGTAAAGGACCTACTTTGCATGTGTAATAGGTCCTTTATGCTATCTACAAACTACGGATCTGTCCTCACCTAACTCAACCAGATCTGTTAATATGGCATATAATGTATAATTAAATTAATAGCCAGGAGATAAATGAGCAACACCTTCACTCTTCAGTATATCTAAAACAAAAACAAAAACACAGAGCTAAAAATTATTTAAAAAACTATATTTAAACCAATGATATTATGATTGAATGAATTCACTAAACCACAAAAACAAGCAGCTGAAGATAAAAATATATCTATATACTGAGAAGTATAAACAATAAAAAAAAATGCACAGCATACAAACATGTATATCCACTATTCACACAGAATAATAGTAAACAAATGGAAGCGAGAAATAATAAACATAATAAATTACCAATACAAAATGAAAAGTCCAGGAATTATTGTTTATTATTTATTTTCTACATGCTTCCAGAGCAGCAAATGGATCCTAGGAACAATAATGTTCCATTTGCGGGTCCGGAAGCATTTATAAAATAAATAATATATCAGTTTGAAAAGACATATATAAGCGGTACAAAGTTAGTCTCATCTGATGATTTGTGGAGAGTCCTAGAAACAATGGGCCATAGCCAGACCTACGGGCACCTTACAGGTGTCCAAGGTCATTACGAACAGCATCGTAGGGGGGAGTACACACCCCGTGCACTCCCCGCTAAAAGTAGTAAAATCTGTACACCTATGTGTCCAGATTCCTACCTTAACATTTACGACTTGGTCTTCGGCCTTACGGTCACAGACTTTGTCATAATGGGGCTTACCCCACCCCATGCCCTAATTTAAATGGGGACAGCCCCTTTTACAAAACAGCCAGCATACGTAATATACGTTATGCCGGGCACTACTCCAGCGTAAGAAAGTTGTCCGCATGCACACAACCTTCTTGACAGGGGAATTTTGCAATTGCCATGCGTAATACACTGTTGAACGTAGCCCAGGATCTGGGCCAATGATGTCCCAATTTCTGGTCTAGAAGCATGCTAAAGATGTACATGTTGACAAATAACTTGAAGCTATGTTGTCCCGTCCTGGTAGTATAGGGTTTCTATGTGAGGTCAAATACCAGGGGCTACCTTGAGAGCCCAACAACAATCCTATCTTTGAATCTGCAACAAATAGTGTAAATTATACATAGAGAATAAAAGGGTGCACATGTACTAAGCCATTAGTTTAAAAAGTAATCAAGTACCTGTTGACACGTTTTGTCTTATATATAAGGACTTTTTTAAACCACTAGTAGAAATAGAAGAAAATCATAAAAAGTGTTGTGATCAGAAACTATTTTTGGACCAAGCACATACAATTTTTTTTTAAATAGAGATTACCCTGATTGTTCATATTCTATTTGATTATGCTTCCAAATTTGATAGAACTAAATTATAGCACCCAAAAACTCCCCAAGAAAACAATACCTTTTTAAAACTATAAATAACATCAATTCAAAACAAATTTCTAGTATCATTAAGAAATGTTTCTCTTTACTAAAACAAGATTTATAACAGTAAATTAAAATACAATGGTAAAATAGTAAAGTATATGCAATAAACAATATACTGGCCTCTATTACAGGTTATGCTTTGAAGATCACCTTTATAAAAAAATAAGATCCAATATCACCCAGTTGGAATAAATAAAAACCGTGGAATTTTTAGTTACACAGCACTGAAACAAGAAAATTTGTTTAAGTTTAACTATTGTTGATGGGGTCACTTTTCATTCTTATTCTGGATATTTTGACTTATCAATAAAGAACTATATACACTGTGAAAGTATATATATATATATATATATA
>WWET01004977.1:25778-41106 GCA_011038615.1 Limnodynastes dumerilii
TATATATATATATACATACAGTGGGGCAAAAAAGTATTTGGACAGCCACCGATTGTGCAAGTTATCCCACTTAAAAAGGAGAGAGGTCTGCAATTTCCATCATAGGTACACTTCAACTGTTAGAGACAGAATCTGCAAAAACAAAATCAGGAAATCATATTTTATGATTTTTAAACAATTTATTTGTATATTCTTGCAGAAAATATATATTTGGACAATCAAAAAGTTTAACTGAATACTTTGTAATGTAACCTCGGTTGGCAATTACAGAGGTCAAACGTTTCCTGCAGTTCTTGACCAGGTTTGCACACACTGTAGAAGGTATTTTGGCCCACTCTTCCATGCAGATCTTCTCTAGATCTGTCATGTTTTGGGGCTGTCGCCGGGCAACACGAACTTTTAAATCCCTCCACAGATTTTCGATTGGGTCGAGGTCTGGCTAGGCCACTCCTGGGGGTGTATTTCCAAAGGGCGATTTTTCCCTTCAAATTCAAATCGTAGCGTCTCGCCACAACTTGAATGTTATTTTTACTGTAAATTCACAGAATTCACTAACATGCGATTTTGAGGCAAATTTTTATAACTCACAAGAGTTGCCGCGATTTTGCAAGGTCTAAATCGCTGTGGTTTTCTATTGAAAAGCACCGCGATTTGTCCCTGAAAAAATCGCGGCAACTCGCGGGAGTTTCAAAAAATCTCAGCATGTGCAGTGCAGCATGTTTGAAAGCCTTAGGCATGCTTTGCTAATAGAACTACAAGGCTAAGCATTGCTTCATTGTAGTATCAGCATGGTAAGGCTTCTAACCATGCTGCGCTATGTGCTGCATGTAAAAAATACAGTGTACACAAAACATACCGATATACAGGCTGAAAGGACTTAGAGGCGCACTTGCTTTTATTTATATATATATATATATATATAACAATCCCTTCCCATGTGGGCTTAGGGAATAACAGCTTGTATTAGTATTGTATTAGAATAATTGTTCCCATGGAGATATCTTCTATTCATTGTCTTCTCCTTTGTGTTTTTGCTCCTTGCAAAGCACCTTCATTGTGTAATGTCCAGGAACATAGAGAGATCAAAGTCATTAGGAGAAAATAATTTCATATAGGAAGTCCAATATTAAGTAAACATTTTTATGTTGTAGTGACTAAAATATATTTTGACCTGATGGCATAGTAGTGGGTCATTAGTCTTCATTTTGTACCTTGGAAATATACAGGAACTAACTAAATGGGGAAATCTCATATTGGTATCAATTGTGTTAAGTTAACAACATTGTACATCCTGATTCCTGGCAAACATTGTATGTAAGACCTCAGACTTTGTGTTGCCAATAGGAGCAGGGAGCAGGTTCACCCACCTGCCAACATGTGTGTCAGAAAACAGTATGTAGCTGTATTTTGTATTGCAAAAGCTATTCCATCTAAAGTTCTGAAAGGATCACTACTACCTTCAACTAATGTGTCCAGGTTCTTGTAAGGACCAACTGAGCTAACATCTACCTGTTTTCAAGAATTGTACCTGCTATATCCTGTGACCTACAGGCTAGCTAAACTCTAAGCTAATACCTGGCTGTCCTGAGTTGAGCCCCAGTGTCCTGTGACCTCTGCCAGCTTCCCTGCAGTCCTGAACCAAAAAAAAGCAGTTCAGGGGCAAATCAGTGAGACACCCACAAAAGGTGTGCAGCAGCCACATTAGTGGATACCCAGAAAAAAAGTGGCTCCAAGCACTGGAAAGTTGTTGGAGCTTGGTGGTAGCAGTGAGACTCCTCATTCAGTGCAGTGGGTCAGCAGCGGGATCCGCATATGTGTACTCATATTTTTCTCCTTGTATGGTTTACCGTTGCCAAGGCTCTCTGGGTGGGCAGTTGTAACCGTCACTTTAAATATTTGACCTTACAAAAAAATCCTATACTACCAGGATGGAATAGTAGCTGTTTTACATCTTTCTTGTGCTCCTGGACCAACAAATGGGATATCATCCTGGAATACTAAAAAACCTTATGGGGATGTTGGAGAAACCATAAACTTAATTATTCAATCTGTCACTAATAACAGGAGTGAGTATAGAGGACAAGAAAACAGTAAATGCAGAAAAGTGGAAGTAGGGATGAAGCAGCCAACTACTGACCAGTGAATCAGTAGTAGAAATTTATGGAAAAATTGTTAGGGGAACAAATTGTACAATAACTTAAATCAAGTACCTTTCAAGATCCCTAGCAGCATGAATTCACTGGGGAGAGATCAAGTCATACAAATATTATTGAATTTTTTTACTTGGTCACTAGGGAGCTATAGACATAGTTCATCTATGTATCAAAGCAATAACAAATGCTAGTTGTATAGGGAGAGAAAGTAAAAGCAGAGGTAGTAATGTCCCTTTATAGATCATTGGTACAGACTCACCTAAAATACTGTGTTCAGTTTTGGAGGCCATATCTTCAGAAAGACATATATATTAGAGAATGTGCAAAGAATAGCAACTAAAATGGTCCATGGCATGTATCACAATACATACCAAGAAAGTCTAGAGAAACTAAACATGTATAGTTTGGAGCAGAGAATGGAACTAATAGAGATCAGCTCTCAAATATATCAAAGGTTGTAACCAGCTGGAGAAGGGTGGCATTTTTCAAAGGAAGAGGGGTAATAGAACATGAGGGCATGCATATAAACTGGAGGGTGCTAGGTTCTGAGAAAATGTGAGGAAAAATAATAAGGGTGTTTGATAAGTGGAATAACCTCCCATCTGAGGTAGTTGAGACTAACACAGTAGAACAGTTTAAACATGCTTGGGATAAATATAAGGATCTCAAACTAAATTGAGGGTAAAATAGTATCTAAGTTCAGTATAGTTTTAAATAAATGACTGGGCAGATTGGATGGGCCATGTGGTTCTTATCTGCCATCACTTTCCAGGTTTCTGTTATTGGCCCAGATCCAAACCTAAGTATGACAGGGGACTTAAGCAAGTCATTTGTGTAAGTCCCCTGTCTCGGAACATCTGCGCATGTGTGCACCAGATGTTCCGGGAGCATACTTACTGACATACTATGTTACGTACGACAGTAAGTACGCATAAGGGGCAGATTCAGCATTTACTATCATTGTATCCCCGCCATACGAGCAGAGATAGCCATGTAAATGAAGTCGGAGCGGGGAAGCCCTGTTATGACTAGTAACTAGTATGTCATAAAACACGTAAGTGTCCAGATTTACTACCGTCAGTGGGTAGTGCAGGGTGTGTGCATGCACGTAAAGCGCACAGGGGTCTGGATCTGAGCCATTGTTCCTTGAGTTCTCCATTGGACAATGGATGACATAAAGCTTTGTGCCGCTTATATATATATTTATTCAAGCTAATACATTCTTTATTTTCTAAATGCTCCCAGATCAACAAATGTGACATTGGGGTAGATCCAGACCTCCACTTGCAATACGTTTACTCGCGTAGTGTATTTACGCGCGCATACTTTCTATACACTTCCCTTGGCACACCCCTTGAATGTACGTATTTTGTACGAGATCCGCTTTCCAAAACCTACCTTAACTTTTGCCCACATAACCGATGTCATCTGCTCACGTACGTATGGGCAACACATACTTACGCAGCTAAGCACGCCCATACTGTACACTTTAAATACAAACCCCCGCCTACATAATGTATTTCAGATGTATTTTTGACTCACGTAAATTTTGCACGCCCACACGTAAGGATTTACGTGACACATACGTCAATGGCCCATATGTTCACATTTACGCTACGTTATGGAGCGTATTTTCTATGGTGCGCATGCGCAGTACTTACCAAAACGCGATTTTACATCTCCGCCAGAGCGTTGTTCTGGATCTGGCCCATTATCATTCCTAGGATCAATACCTGAACTTTTTGTTGCATATTAGTTTCATTTGTTTATTATTATTTTGTGTGAATAGTTCATATACATGTTTGTATGCTGGGGATTCATGATTTTAACTATTTTGTTTTACTTGTTCATTGTTCTCAGCAGATATTTATACATTTTATCTTCAGCTAATCTCATTGTCTTATGGTAATATATTTTTATCCATTTATCTATAGTTTTATCCATTTATCTAATTTATTGCATGGGATGCTAGCAAAAAGTTCTCCCCACACCTGATTAATTAGTGCCGGAGACTGTGGGTGTATTTGTTATACCCCTTTATTTACTTTAGCAGCTACTCCAGTGTTGTAGGTTACTTAATTGTAATTGCATGTTCTTTACTGTATATGTTCATGCCAGTCAATGTTGTTTTAACTTTAATTGCACCATAATAACTTATTTATTTAACAATTAAACATATATTTTGGGCAGTGACTAGGGACCTTTTGTTCTCAATGTCTTGCAAAACTGACATTCCAGCCCACATCTGGCATATTAAATATCACTCTTTAATTTAATGTCATATGTTTCCTCTTTTAACACCTTATTCCCATTTTGAACTTGGCCTCTAGGCCTATGGATAACGCTTCGCTTTAAACAATCCTATCTTTGTTTGCATGCTTCCAACCATTTTTAGCCATGTGTGCCAAATATGTCTACTTCAGTTTAAGCTTTATGTATTTTGTTTAACTATTGTTTAACCTTTAACCCTTGGATAATAAATAATGTGCATCCTTTTACAGAGAACTTTGTACCCAAGATAAATTTCACAGAGACAAGTAATAAAGGTAACTATATCCAAAACTCTGATGTTTCTCAACTTTTTATTATTCAAGGCATATTTGGAAATATTTTAAGAATTGAACATATTTTTTTTCCTTTTCTGAGGTACCCAGGTATATATAAATATACAAATGCAAGTGGTTCAGAATATAAACATTTTATTCACTAAAACAAAGATAGCAAATATAGCAGCAATAATACCATTAAAATATCATATCACTTATATTGCCAAGGCAAGCATGGTTTTGTATATCATAAACAGATTATGATATGATTTTTATATAAAAGCTCTGTGACATATGGCAAGGATAGATTCAACACAGCCCGCAGAGCTACGAACCAGAGCTACGTCCGCTATCGTATTTACGCTAGCCAGAGACGTAATAACGCAATTTTGTATGTACTGCGCATGCGCGCAGCAGATGTTACGGCATGTAACTCTGAACGTACATACCACTCTAGTATCAAGAGCATAACTATGGATGAAGGGGCGTGCCAGCTACCTGTAATGACGTTTTGTAGGCGGTGTAAGACATTTAAATCGTACATTATGGGCATGCTTAGGCACTTATGTGCAGCCATTATGGCCGACAGGAGTTTTGATTTGTTTGAGATTTGTTTATTATAGCCTGTAAGTTATTTATGATGCCTTGGATAATTAGATGGTGGCTCTATGCCACCCCATAGTGTACGGTATAATATTATTCAACAAAGCTCTAAACTATACAAGATCAACACTTAAAGTCTTTCATGAAAAAGTAGTTGCAACATTTTAGTATTGTTTTCAAATTCTCATATCAATATTGGACTATATAGACTGTGAGACCTATTTCATTATATATGTATGTAACAATCCCTTTCTCGTGGGCTTTCCTCAAAAAAGCATTCACGGCAACCATGCAGTCATGGCACTGATGTTGTGAAAAATGTGTGCACTTAGAGAGAGACATTAATGAGAAGAGACTATAGATTCAGCTTCCTGGTGTATGAGCTCTTCAGCAAAAAAAAATGGAGGAGACCTTGTGAGTTCAATGTGAATCTCTCAGTTGGCTTGTCAAGATCATTGCTTTTATTTGGTTATTGATGCAGTTAAGACCAGGGTTGCCGGTATCCCGGGAGAGTCAGCAAATCTCCCGCAAGTGACTTGAGGCCCGTGGTTTCACTGAAACCACGGCCTCAAGTCCTGCCCCCCTGCCTAGCAACACTAGTATACTAGTGTTGCTAGGCACAGGAAGGGACTTGATGACGCAATTTGTGGCATCAAGCCCCATACCGACCCCTATTTAAAGTAATAACAGGTCTGTATGAACAAGGGGGTGGAGCCTAATGACGCGAATTTGCATAATCCGCGTCATTAAGCCCCACCCCCCGCATGCGTCGCTAGCTTCTCTCTGGGATCTCCCGGAGGGAAGCTGCAAAATGTCGGCAACCATGGTTAAGACCTTGTATTTTGAATGAATAAGGGCACCACCAGCTGGAAGTAACAGGGGCCATTGGGGAAGATTATGTAATAGTGAAATAGTTGAAACCCATATGCAGTAATTTGCCCAGCATCTTTGTAAGCTTTGACCTACTCAGTATGAGTAAACACTGGTAGCATCTTGTTGTCAGCTTGTGCATTCTTGCCTTCACTTCTAAAGTGGGGTTTGGTAAATAAGGGCACACCCCATATACAACCCACTGGCAAATAAAAAAAATAAATAAACTTGGTGCTAGATATAGGGGAGAAATAAGGTAATAACCATAAAAAGCTGCACAATCTGATTCAAGGGGTTACTACCCAAGTACAAAAGCATATAAAGAAAGAAATGATTGGCGCTGTTATGATGTCGATAGGCAGAATTAGTATTAATTGAAAAAAGATAGTTTATTTATATTAAAAATCAGAATAAAACAATAATAACTAGATCGAGCTGCTAAAGGTTTGTGTGCGGGCTGGTCACACTGATCTATTTTGCTTGATGGAAACTATATAAATATAATGCATATAGTGTTGCCAATTAAGGATATCTACAGTACAATAAATCTACATTCAACTGGCTAAATAAGCAAAAGTTTAACTGGCCAGCAAAAAAATAAATAAATAAATTAGTAAAAGTCGTTATAAGCACAAAGATGTCCATGACTCCAGTAGGTGAATTTTATGGCAAAAGGTAATTGATAAGTGCTATGAGTATCATCAATTAGTCCATGGTTCCTATCAGGTAAACCACACAATAAATAAAAGTCTAATTTCTAAATGTCACAGATGTAATAGATGACTACCTTTCTGAGCTGCAAGCTACTATCGACTATTGTTACATGCAAACTACTGTTGTTACCCTTAATCGATATTGCACTACGAGAACCATTTCATACTATCTGTCAGCATTTGACCCAGGAGTAAAAGAGAGATACGGACAACACT
The DNA here is from genome assembly GCA_011038615.1 of Limnodynastes dumerilii. Lineage (NCBI taxonomy): Eukaryota > Metazoa > Chordata > Amphibia > Anura > Limnodynastidae > Limnodynastes > Limnodynastes dumerilii. The sequence goes on from WWET01004977.1 coordinate 32,880, forward strand.
GAAAGCTGGATACTTTTCATCTATCTATCGCAGTGGTTTTTATCCCAAGAGGTCTGCCGATCACACAGAGACCCACGTGAAGACGGATATCAAGCACCGGAACTATTACCGGTAATCTCCACACAATTTTGAACTCTGGTTATTCATATGTACTGTCTTTATACCGTTATTGGCGTACACTCTGCTCATCCACACTTCTGCTCACTCAGTGGGGCAATGCTTATATATATTGGTGCAGAACATCTATTACATCCGTGACATTTATAAATTAGACTTTTATATATTGTGTGGTTTATCTGATAGGAACCACGGACTAATTGATGATACTCATAGCGCTTATCAATTACCTTTTGCCATACAATTCACTTAGTGGAGTCACTGACATCTTTGTGCTTATAACGACTTTTACTAATTAATATTTTTTATTTTTGCTGGCCAGCTAAACCTTTTCTTTTTTAGCCAGTTGAATGTAGATTTATTGTACTGTAGATTTCGTTAATTGGCAACACTATATGCATTATATTTATATTGTTTCCACTAAGCAATATAGGTCAGTGTGATCGGCCGGCACACAACCCACTGGCCCAACCTCAACCCTAGCCCCAAATACTTTTTAATTGACTCTACCTCTTGGGTCTCCTTGAAGCTATTAAATGGTTAAATATAGTATATTCAAAAATGTATTCCTGTGAGATGTAAGACATCTAACACGGTTTAAAAAGTTTGTGAACTTGTAACGGGTTTCAGGAGCAAAGATGACTGAGCAGACTGATAGGAGAAACTGGCAGGTTTAATGGGTGACTTGCTCATAAACAAACAAGTTAGGAATATATAGTTCAAGAGTCTTGGTATGAGTGGAGATTAGGCAAACGGATCCGGAAGGCTTGAACAGCTGGACCGGGTGACGTGCGACAGCTGGACTGGTTGACGTGCGACAGCTGGACTGGATGAAGTGAGACAACTGGACCGGATGGCGTAGCAGGTAGGCCAGAGTGGAGTACAGGCAGGACCAGACTGGAGTGCAGGCAGGACTGGACTGGAATGCAGGCAGGACTGGACTGGAATGCAGGCAGGACCGGACTGGAGTGCAGGCAGGAACAGACTGGAATGCTGGCAGAACCAGAAAGGATCAGGACCACCAAGATCAGGACCACCAGGATCAGGATTACCAGAATCACAGGAGAACCAAGCACCTTGGATGAACAAGTTGTTCTGGCAACGATGGTAAGGTGTTCAGGGTTTAAATAGCGAGCCCTATTACCGGAGATGAGAATCTGTTGATCACTAATGGTTTGAGTAATGGTTTTGCTGATCCTGAAGGGTCCTAAGTACCTGGGACAAATTTCATAGATGGTACCTTGAGACGGATGTTCTTAGATGCCAACCATACTTTGTCTCCTGGATGAAGAGGAGGAATGGCAGTTCTCTTGCGATAGGCGTGAATATTATACCTTTTGGAGGCCTTTAGGAGGGCAGTCTGCACTTTCTTCCAGATATCTGCAAATCTTTCTAAGGATGTTACTGATGCAGGAACAGCAGCAGCTGGAAGCAGAGAAAAAGGTGGGACTCTGGGATGGTACCCATATATTACTTTGAATGGTGTGCTGTCCAGAGATTCATGGTAATGTTGATTGTGCAAAAACTCCGCCCATGGTAGAAGGTTTACTTAGTCATCCTGAGATGAGGAGACATAGAGACGGATGAAGGTCTCCAAGTCCTGATTAACGCGCTCCATTTGTCCATTTGTCTGAGAATGATAGGCAGTGGAAAACTTTAAATTGATCCAAAGACTTTTGCATAAGGCTCGCCAGAACTGAGCTGTGAACTGGACACATCTATCAGACACAATTTCTTCAGGACATCCATGGAAATGAAAGATATGAGCAATGAATAATTGAGCTACAACTGGAGCAGAAGGTAGATCTTTTAGGGGTATAAAATGGGCCATCTTGGAGAACCGGTCTACCACCTGGACAGGATTAAAAATGAAGTGGTCCGCTTTTCCTTCAGACTCCTCTGGAGAGAATAATCTGGATAAGGAATCTGCCTTACGATTTCTTGAACCTGGGTGGAAACGGAGCTGAAGATTGAAGCAGGCAAAGAAAAGGGACCACCAAGCTTGACAGGGATTAATGCATTGAGCAGTTTCAAAGTAAAGCAGATTTTTGTGGTCGGTAAAGACTGTGAGAGGATGAACTGCTCCTTTGAGTAGGTAACGCCATTCCTCTTCTTTTCTCCTAGTTCCTTTTCTCCTATGGCATAGTTTTTTTCAGCCGGAAGGAATTTTCTAGAGTAGAATCCACAAGGGTGAATCTGGCCATCTGAAAATCTTTGCGACAAGGCTGCTTCAGTTCCTTCAGCAGAGGCATCAACCGAAAAAAATAAAAGGGAGAGAGACATCAGGTTGTCTGAGGACCAGAGCCGTGATGAAAGGTTCTTTCAGTTATTGAAATGCTAGCTGACTTTTCACAGGCCATTTTACCGTATTGGAGCCCTTGCGGTCAAGAAAGTGATTGGTGCAAGGATGGTTGAATAGTCCCGAATGAACCGATGATAAAAGTTTGCAAAGCCAATAAATCTCTGGATGCTTCTCAGAGTGGTGGGCTGTGGCCGGTCCAGAGCCTGCTGACCTCAAAGATGCATTTCTCCAGTTTGCAGTACAGGTGATTTCTTCAGAGGCGGGACAGGAGCTCCTTTACAGTGGTGCGATGGGTAGACAGGTCTTTGGAAAAGATTAAAATGTCATCCAGGTACACTACTACCGAGATGTTCAGAAGCTCCCGGAAAATCTCATTAACAAATCCTTGGAAGACGGCAGGAGCATTACTCAGACCGAAGGGCATCACCAGTAACTCGTAATGCCCGTCCCGCGTGTTAAACGCCATCTTCCATTCGTCACCACTTCGGATCCTGATTAAATTATAAGCCCCTCTCATATCAAGTTTAGTGAATACTGTAGAGCCTTTGATATGAGTAAACATCTCCGAGACTAATGGCAGGGGATACCGTTTTTTAATGGTTATGGCGTTCAACGCGCGGTAGTCAAAACAAGGGCAAAGACCACCATCCTTCTTCTTGACGAAAAAAAACCCAGCAATAGCAGGAGAGGAGGATTGACAAATGAAACCCCTAGAGAGGTTGTCTTGGATGTATTCGGTCATGGCTTGGGTCTCCGGCAGGGATAGTGGGTATGTCTTACCTCGGGAAGGCGTGGGTCCCGGAATGAGATCGATAGGACAGTCCCAGGGTTGGTGAGGTGGCAGAGTCTCAGCAGACTGGACCGGACTGGAGTGCAGGCAGGACCGGACTGGAATGCTGGCAGAAATGGACTGGAGTGCAGGCAGGACCGGACTGGAATGCTGGCAGAAACGGACTGGATCAGGACCACCAAGATAAGGACCACCAGGATCAGGATTACCAGGATCAGGATTACCAAAATAACAGGAGAACAGTTAAGTTCTCATTGGTGCTTCAGGGTCACATGTCAGAAGCAAGATGGCGGCACCCATGGGACAGAGGTACCACAGGACTTGGCGCCAGAATCGCACGTGGGATGCCCAGGCTGCAGTGATGGTGAGTGTAGGAGACTGTTACCATTGCTGATGACAGTTTCCCTGCCTATGGACCGTGGGAGTGCCGGGAGGACAGCGCAGCCAAACAGAGAGGGTAAGTGCTGCGCTTGTCACGGTTTGTGATAACATCTCATATTATGAGACATAAATATTTCTGTAAAGACACTAGGGTTAGGGCTAGGATAATGGAAGGGGAGGGTTAGGGTTAGAATTCGGGGTTAGTGTTAGGTAGTTTTTGCACTTACCTTTCAGAGCACTGTGTTCGTGTTCTCATCGAAACTGGCTGGGAGAGAACGGCCCTATTAAAATAGAGCCATTCCTAGCGGGGACCCACAAGCATCACATGGCACATAAATAACCAATAGCAGCCCCACCAAACGCCATTGGCTATTGCAAATCAAGATACCTAAAAGGACAGATGAATATATCTTAAAAGACCCCAAAGAGAAAAAAAACATTCTTCACCCATTTCCATTAAAATTAAATTCATGTAAATAGGAACCAAGGACCCCATAGGGCCACAGGGCCATAAACAGCATGCAGGTGTCCCAGTCAGGCATCTAGCAGGCAAGGGGTTAAGTTTCAAGGGGTGGGTTAGTTAGTTAGGTTAGTGTGGGTGGACTTTAGTCAATAGGGGGAGTTTGGGTGGTTATAGTTAGGAGCAGTAGAAGGGGAGTGGGGTACTTGGTGCGGAAGATTCAAAGGAGCAGGAAGGCTGAGTGCTGTTTTTTCTTTGCTGTCACTTTTCATTCCTATTCTTTATCTTCTCATCTCTTTCTCAACCCTCTTATATCTGCCCTTTCTTACCTCTTTATCTTTCCTTCTTTTCCCTTGTTGTCTGCATTGGTGGTCAGTGATTTTTGTCCTGCAGCGTTGTTCCCCGTTCCTTTTTCCCACGAGTAGCGCAGTGCCAGCGTGTTCCCTTCTGCCGCTGTGATCAGGTCTCCAGCGCAGGCTCCTTTTGCCTCTCCTCATGCCGCGGCCTGTGCACACAAGGTCGGCTTCCCTCCGTTTGAGAGAGGTGCCGACCATTGCGGCATGTGCACGAACTTCTGGCGCTGGGCGGAAGTCGCGTGACATCACAGGCTCCAGACAGGAAGCGGGACGCAGCGGGACTGGGGGCATGGCGGCAGTGGTCGGACCTGGCCAGGATAAGGCCCTAGCTAGCGCTGACAATGAAGGTCAGGGGGATTCCGAAGGGGTGATAGATGGGGCCCCCAGTGGACGGGGGGCACTGGAGCACCCAGTAATGAGGGCAGTTTAGTGCACTCCAGGCAGGGAAGTGCAGCAAATACCTCTATAATACCTGACACCCCTGTGAGGAGTGGTGCTGCACATGGGCATAAAAAGCATGCCAGCAAAAGTAGGCATGTGCACAAGTCACAGCATGTTCCATCTGCCAGCAGGGACTCTATTGTCTCCTTGTTTTCTGGGGGCAGATCAGGAGGGGGGCCAGTGCAGTCTTCTTGTCCTTCTTCGGCTGCTGCATTGCAAAGAAGTTTGATGCGGCCTGACAGGTCAGCAGAGTCGAGGCACAGCAGGCGTAGTGCAGCTGGGCTTGGGCCGGGGAAGCAGTGGTTCTTTCCACCGGGCACTTTCCCTCAGCAGGTTTGGCCGCAAGGCGTGAGCGTCGGACAGGTTCAGTTCCCCTTTGCGATTATGCCGTTGATGGCTAGCCAAAATCCAGCGGGTTTGTTATTTTGTCACCGTTCCTGGGGGGGTTCTGGCTCAGCCACTAGCGGTAGAGAAGCAATCTTTAGGTGGGACATGGGGGTACAACCAACTGTCGCTGTTGTCTTGTAAAATGCTAATGCCTCTCTTTTACCAGGGTCTTCATCCACGGAATCTGGGGTCGTCAGCGTGCCGCAAGCGCAACCCGTGGAGGAGATCCCAAGCACTTCCCAGGATCTCATTTCAGGTGATACAACAGGGATGGGAGAGTTAGCGCCGGTTGCCGGCCGCGAGCATTCACCTTCCATTTCTTCATTGGTTCTCATGACTCACAGATTAAGCCGAGCAAGGTTATGAAATTGCTCCACAAGGCTTTAGGGGGTGAGGGCACTGTTAAAGGGGGGAAGCTTCCTTCAGATTCACGGGCTAAGAAGGTAGACAGGCCTAGGGACCAATCGATGCGCTGCCCTAACACAGTTATTTGCTAGCAAATTAGGCTTTCGGTCAGGGATCAGTACCTTCCTGCACTGGTGTGTGCAGGTGGGGTCGGAACACTTGCAATTGCGCATTACTTGGATGACTTCCTCTTCATCGATCCTGCGGCTACGGAAATTTGCACGGAATCTTTGTTTTAGGAACTCTTTTATCATTTTGGCGTCCCTGTGGCGTCTGACAAGACCAAGGGGCCCACCTGCCGTTTGTCATATTTGGATCAAAATCGATACTGTTGAGGGGCTTTGTAGGCTACCGGAAGACAAAGTCCGGCACCTCCGGGAAGCTCTTCTTGACTTACAGAGTCGCAGAAAAGCTATTTTGAAGAAGGTTCAGTCCCTTATGGGGCTGTTGAACTTTGCTTGTAGGGTTATCCCTATGGAAGCAGTATGTGTTTTTTCTGCACCAGTATAGGAGTTAACAGAGGTGTAATACTTAATAGTAATTTGTTAAATAATTAATTATTGTATAACAGTGGTGCTGCCGTGATTAAGGATTAGACATTTGACAAAACAGAAGGAAAAATTTAAATCACTTAGGCGCACTCTTATAGGGCACCAATGTTCCCATCAAAAATGTTTAAATGGGCAAGGTTTTTTGTTGCAGGTTGGAGCGTGCAACGGCGGGTGTGAGGCTGTCTCATTAATTTGTGACAATCTCATGGGAAATTCGTGATGAAATGGCAGTGTGGGTTACTTTCATGTCGGACTTCAACGGGACGTGCATTTGGCAAGCGCCTGTAACGTCCAGTTTGGGGACTCAGTTATACATGGAAACAGCGGGATCGCTGGGTTTTGGAGCATATTTCCAGGGACAGTGGTGCGCGGCACCTTAGCCTGTTGGATGGAGTCAGTCGGGGGGTCACGGACAACTTGTTGGTCCTGGAGCTATTCCCCATTATTGTTGCAGCGGAATTATGGGCTGGTGAGCTGCAGAACTGAAGCACAGAGTTTTGGTGCAACAATTTGGGGGTGGTCGAGGCCATCAACGGGCAGAGGGCCTCGTCTCCTCCGGTTATAAGGTTACTTAGGTTTATTGTTTTAAAATGTTTGCAATTTAACATAACCTTTAGGGCCAAACATGTCCCGGCGTGGAGAATAAGATTGCAGATGCGCTTTCACGCGGGGAGTGGGGTAGATTTAGGGAGTTGGCTCCTCAGGCCAAGGACACAGGTCTGTCATGCCCTTTACATCTTTGGCAGATCGTGAATCCGGCCTAGAAGCCTTGGCGAATGCATCCCTGGCCCCAGCGACGTTGAGGGTCTACGAGAGAGCGTGGTCTGAGTGGGCTCACTACATGGGGAGGAGAGAGAGCTGTGGTAAGTCTGGTGTTGCTCTTTTATTAGATTGGATTTGGCAGGAGTATGAGATGGGGAGATCCAAGGCAAGCATGAGCGCTTCATTGGCAGGGGTAGACCATTTTTCTATCTTAAAGGGCGAGCATGACTTCACTAAACATCCGCTGGTCAGGAAAGTTATGAAAGGGTGGGCGCATAGATAGCCAAAGGGAGAGGATAGCAGAAGACCTATAGGGGAAGACATGCTCAGGAGAATGTTGACAGCATTACCGGAGGTGACCTCTTCAGATTTGGAGTGTTGCCTTCGGGGGGCACGGGGGGGATTTTCTACCGTTTTGATCCTCCCAGTAGGGCATTGGATTAGATTTGTGTGCTGGAGGTTATGGGAGTTGTTTACCCTCGTTGGGTGCTCTCGGGGCCAGGTGTTTCTCTTCTCCATGTTACCCCGTGTTTTCCTGGTAGGGGGGTGCTAGGGTTAAGGTTGGTAGGGCATAGTCTTTAGGTTTATATATATAAAAAAAAAATTTACTAAATAATAAATACCATGTTGAAGGTATATGTTTACAGTTTTAAGATTTATATAGGTTGATAAGTAAGGAGAAAGAGACAAGGAGATAGAGATGATAGTGTAGTATCGTTGAGGTCGGAGGGTTAATGCAATTCGTTATGCTAACCTTGCAGGTGTCTTGGTAGGTAAGAGTGGTAGCTATACGCTGGTGGGCGGCTTACACCCTGGGGGTCGTCGTTCAGGGCAGCAGTCGATGGCAGAATATACAGAAAAAAGGTAGGCACAGATAGTGTGATATTGTAGGGTAAAGTATTGGAGACGTGTGGATGAAACTCTTACCCTTTACACCTCTTGGGTGTGAGACGTGTAGGTGATGTGCTCGGCGGCTGGAACGCACAGCTGTGTTGATGCGGTGACGTCAGAGGATGCCCATCGGCGGGAGTGCGCGGTCCCGCGCGTTGAGCGATGTGATGGGCCGGTGGCACGGATGGAGGAAGGTTTCAGAGTATCGTGGAGATGGAGACAAGGACGGAGCAGCAATAGTGCAGGTCAGAAGGTAGGGTGAGCTGTGTGCAAGTAATAACACTCACCGTTTGTCTCTCTTGTTTACAGGCGCAGCAAGCTGACACGCCGGCTGTGTCAGCTGGATGCAGTGTGCGGCTGGTATACGGTGTGCAGTCTCCTGGC
>WWET01004977.1:51198-72453 GCA_011038615.1 Limnodynastes dumerilii
ACCGATCACTAGCCATCTCTCCCCACGCCCCCTTCCCCCCCTCCCCCCCACCTTCCTCAGCATCCCATTGTACTCCTTCAACATACTTCTTACCGCTCATCTTGCCTCAATGCCCCCTTAGCCCATCAATAAACCTGTACCACCCTCCCTCACCTTCAGCCCGGTGAGATTAGAGATTAAGGAGGGCTGGCTCCTACACCAACATGGCCATAATTATGTATCCCATGATTATCTCACCACCCCATTCCCCTGCTTTCTACACCCCAGAGCATATTAGCTCCATTTTTGTTTCCTCTTCACCCATTTAATTGTCCCATTGCCCTAATCCCATGTCCTCATCGCAATGCCCATAACGTTACTTCATACTAGAGCAATGGTAGTGTTGCCTCCTACCACACTCCATAGGCCCACTCCTTGGGCTTTGCCATTACATTGCAATCCCTTATCTTGGCAACCCCCTTAAGCATTGTCTCAACACGATCTTTCCCATGCAACCCAATTACTTCTTTATGCTTTATTTCAGCATAATGTGTCCCTCTTCATCACACACTCCTACTGTATACAGCACGTCCACCTTTCACTCTGCCGCATACCTGCCCCATACATCATTAGTCCTCTATGCTATTTTACCATTTATTTTACTCATCTCCCCTCTCATACCATTCTCCGCCCCCGTCACCACCCACACTGCTGTCCATCTGCCCACGTCCTCCCCCACATCCTATATAACATCAGCTGGACAGTTGCATCTTGATATCCTCTGATGAAGTCAATTTAATTTGATGAAACGCGTTGGGTCCATCTTTATTTACTTTAATAAAATATTTGTAAGCTATACAGAGCTTCAGACATCATTCCTCGTCTTAGCCACAACTTAAGCACCACCTCCGCCAAAGCTGCACGCAGGCCACGGGTACCATCCCGCAGCCCGCGCGGCTATAGCAGCCCCGTTGCTCACGGACGAGACCCGGAGAGTTCGGCCACACACCGGAGGGAATCCGGCCTTGGACACCCAGCTGACATCCCCCTTCTCAGCCAGGAGACTGCACACCGTATACCAGCCGCACACTGCATCCAGCTGACACAGCCGGCGTGTCAGCTTGCTGCGCCTGTAAACAAGAGAGACAAACGGTGAGTGTTATTACTTGCACACAGCTCACCCTACCTTCTGACCTGCACTATTGCTGCTCCGTCCTTGTCTCCACGATACTCCGAAACCTTCCTCCATCCGTGCCACCGGCCCGTCACATCGCTCAACGCGCGGGACCGCGCACTCCCGCCGACGGGCATCCTCTGACGTCACCGCATCAACACAGCTGTGCGTTCTAGCCGCCGAGCACATCACCTACATGTCTCACACCCAAGAGGTGTAAAGGGTAAGAGTTTCATCCACACGTCTCCAATACTTTACCCTACAATATCGCACTATCTGTGCCTACCTTTTTTCTGTATATTCTGCCATCGACTGCTGCCCTGAACGACGACCCCCAGGGTGTAAGCCGCCCACCAGCGTATAGCTACCACGCTTACCTACCAAGACACCTGCAAGGTTAGCATAACGAATTGCATTAACCCTCCGACCTCAACGATACTACACTATCATCTCTATCTCCTTGTCTCTTTCTCCTCTCTCTCTCTCCCCCCCCGCAACCCTGGACCATACCTGGACGAGGGTACAACTACCAACACCCCACGTGCTGGACTAGATCCCACATTTCCCCTCCCCCCCTTTTTACAACCACCACCCCGACAGGCCTGCAGCACATTTAGTCTCCCACTGTTTGAGTGCCTAAAGCCCTACTCCATACCTCCTATCTACTACTCTATTGCTCCTTGGGCAATTTTGGGCAACGGCTGCCCACAGTACTCCCACATTGACATAACAACACCCACACCTCACCCTCCCAACTGATTACTACCATCCCCCCATACTCACCCCTTTGAGCGCTATCAGTCTCTAGGTTGATAAGTAAGTACGTAAGTAAGTAAATAAGTAAGGGGAATGTTAGAGCGGGGTAGATTGAAATATATAAAAAAAGAAAAAAAAATAATAATATAAGCATAGAAGGGGGGTAAGTATTTTAAGAGTGGGGGTAAGGCGTTTACTTTGGGGTGGTTGTTATGTGGTCTCACTTTGTTTTCCAGGTCGAGTGCTGGGGCAGAGGAAAGTGTGGATTGTGGTCCACTCATTTGTTTTTTAGGGCAGGAAGGATGGTGGAGGAAGGGTGTGCTCTGTCAGAGCCAGCAGGGTGGAGCGTGGATTGGCTAGGGTTTAGGGGTTTGAGATGGGAGTTATTGTCCCACCTCCTGAATCGGGACCTTTGTAAGTTTAGGCAACCTGAAGTTCTGATTATTCACCTGGGGGGAAACGATTTAGTCAGTCTGATTATTCACCTGGGGGGAAACGATTTAGTCAGTAGATCAATGTGGAATTTGGAAATAGCATTAAAGAGGGACATGGGAGAGTTGCATGATAATTTTCTGAATCTCCATGTCCTGTGGTCATGCATGATTCCCCGTATACAATGGAGAGGGGTGGTTGACGTTGTAAAAATTGAAAAGAAGAGGAGAAAACTCAATGTATCGGTGACCATATTTGTAGTGAAAATAGGGGGCTTGGGCATACCGCATCCAAGGATCAGGTACGATTCCACGGGGTTACTCAGGTCTGACGGAGTGCACCTCACCAATAAAGGGAACAGGCTGCTTATATCTGATTTGTTTGGGGTATTGAAAGGTCTTTAGGTGGCGGGGCTCTGGCACTTGAGGGGTCCGTCACTTTGGCGGTAGCAGTGAAGGGCTCAGCAAATAAGGTTGGCGCAGGGGGTTTGAATGTTGGGGGGAGCAGGGATAGTGCTGATCTTATAGCAACACAACCATTGGGCGAGGGCACCAGAACAGTCATGGTTAGGCCCAACTAGGAACAGGTCGATTGTCTTGCTGGAGGATCAGCCAGGGGGGCGCCGAGGTAAAGGTGGTGAACCTCTGTGGAAGTTACATTTTCTGAGCCCCCCGCTGCTATTGGACCACCTAAGTTCTTTAGACTTGCTTGACTGGAGCCAGCCAGTTAGGTTAATTAATCACTAATTCTAATTTGGGCCATTTAAATAGGCTATCGGTGTCCGTCTCTTTATTTCATCAAAGGGTATGTGAATGCTGGATGGATGACTGGGCGCTATGCCGTTTGTTGTTTATAAATAATACACAATATAATTAAATTACAACTTAAACATGTGGGAATGATAACATTATGAAAAAAGCACAGACACATTTAATTAAAACGGAGCAAATGTTTTGCTCCAGAATAGCCAATTTTAATTACTTCTTTAAAACACAAACTTTACATAGTAACAAACAAAAAATGTTAAAGCAAAAACAGCAATGACACAAAAGCTGGAAATATTAAACTACATTTTATATAACACACAAGAATCTCTTTTTCTTTTCATCAGAACATATTTTCAGGTTCCATCTACAGTATCTTTTCCTCCACATATTTTAACAGTAGCATGTCATTACATTCAAGGCACTTAAGAACACTAACTGATAAAATATATTTTCCCTTTGTCATAACACGCTAAATGTATAAAGAAAATTTATAAATGTGAAACAAAATATCTGTACATTAGATACAACAAAATGAAAGCAAATGGTTTGCAAGGTCAACTATAACAAGAGTGTGGGTCTGTGGTAGAATGTTCCTTTTTTGAAAGGGTCGCTTTATATCAGCAAGTTCTGAACTGGCTCTCAAATTCATTGCTTCTGCCTCACCGAGGAGAAGCAATTAATCATCCCCAGAATGAAGATGCAGCAGCAAATGGTAAGTAGATATATATTCCTACCTCTTATCCTTAACCTTACCCTAACCCTCCGCCTTCCATTATCCTAACCCTAACCCAATCCTCCCCGCAGCCAGACCCTAAGTCTTCCTTCCCTGCAGTGTGACTCAAAGACTTCCCTCCCAGCAGCTTGATCCTAAGACTCCCCTCCCTGCAGACTAACCCTAAGACTCCCTTTCCCACAGCCGAACTCTAAGACTCCCCATAGACTCATCTGTAACATTCACCTATTCAGTCTGGTGTTTTGGGTCTGCTGCGGTGCTATGAGTCTGAAGCGGCTGTTTCCAAATTAATTATTGGGTAAGTATGCTGGAAAAAAATTTGGCATACTTACCTATTCATAAGTAAAATATTCTAATCAGTGATATTTTTCGAAAGAGAGAGCCGAAAATGAGTTTCGCCTTTCTGTATTTCAAAAATGGAATTTTCTTCGTGGAGAATGCATCCCCTGTTTAAAAATAGCTATATTGGACCTGACCCAAAGCTGTGCTTCCCTATGTTTTTCATACAGAAGCACAGTGGGAGTTAGCTCTGCACATGTGCGGAGCGGGAGCGAGCACAGAAAATTAGCAAAGCAGTTTAGTGCTGCTGCAAGCGCAGTAGCTGGTCGAATTCCCTGCACCTCAACCTAAAATTTTATACCAACTCAAAGCTGGTGAGGTGTGGGACCCCGCTAAGAATGACCCTTTTTCGATAGGGCCGTTCTCTCCAAGCCAGTTCCGAACTGGCTGAGATATCGATTGCTTATGCCTCGATGAGGCATAGCAATCGATCCCTGGAGTACTGAACACGGTGCTCCGATAGGTAAGTGCAAAACACTACCCCAACCCTTTCCCTAATTCTAACCCAAACCCTCCATTTCCATTACCCTAACCCTAAACCTTCCTTACCCGCAGCCTAACCTTAACTCTCCTTTCCCCGCAGCCTCACCCTAACCCTTCCTTCTCCCTAGCCTGGCCCTAATACTCCCTCCTCTATAGCTTAACCCTTACCCCTTCCTCCCTGCAGCCTGACCCTAACAATTCCCTTCTATGGCCCGAACCCTCCCTTCCTAAGAGCCTAACCCTAACATTCCCTAACAATTAAAGTCCCCAGAGAGGTTACTCTGCTCTCCAGAGCTGTCAGTGGCAGGTCTGCGGTGGGTCCTGCGAAAATGAATGGGTGAGTATGCCGATCGGCATTAAAAAAATTCTAAGAAGGCTCCCTATTTGAAATAGAGACAACCGAAAAGAAACTTCCAGCTGTCTATATTTTTAAAAACAGCCCAATTGCAGCGGTGTATATGTAAAATAGAGCCTATTTAAATTCATTAAATGCAAATACATTAAACTAACACATCAATTAATGAAAATGTTTAAACCTGATAAGCAGAGGATTACCGCTTATTCTAGTCAGGCATTATGTGAAACAATGTATAATTTTTTTGAAGGGGTTTAATTTTGTTTATAATATAAAAAAAAAGAAAAACACATTTGTAACATGTAAACTTCTATAGGCTTCTGCGAGTAAACCTCACAGCCTCTGACGCACACAGATCGGGCAACGGATTTGCACATTTGATGCCTACAAATTCTGGATCAGGTCCACAGTTTAGATGAGTGCTACAAATAATGGGCCTGATCCAGAACTACGCTTCGAATCGATTTTACACGTGGCGGAGACGTAAAATCGCTGTTTAGAACGCACTGCGCATGCGCACCATAGAAAATACGCACATTCACGTAGCGTAATTGTGAACGTATGGGCCATTCACGTATTTGTCACGTAAATACTTACGTGTGGGCGTGCCAATTTTACGTGCATCAACAATACGTTCGATTTACGTGAAGTAGGTGGAGGTTTGTATTTAAAGTGTACAGTATGGGCGTGCTAAGTGGCGTATGTTCACGTAGTCTATACGTCCGTTAGCGGACGTACGCTGTTACGTGTGAAAAAGTTAAGGTAGGGTTTGGGAAGCATATCTTGACAAAATACGTTCGTGCAAGGGGTGTGCCGAGGGGAGTGTAGCGAACTTACGTGCACGAAAATACGCTCCGCGAATAAACGTATGGCACATGTAGTTCTGGATCTACCCCAATGATCGTAAATGTGTTCAGATGAGAATCTAATCTGCGATTCCACAATAAAAGTTATCCACTTTTCCACTGGATCCACTGATCTAAGTCTGCACAGGCCTATGATGTGTGTTTAAACCAACATTGCAAAACTGTAATCAGATATCACAAAATCAAAAATTTACATTTTCTAAAACATTGCATACGTAATCATTAATTATTGTCTATTTTGTGTGGTTTTGAAGGGCCAACACAGCAATCCTACAAAGTGTTATCAAATATACATATCAAACCAAAACCAAAATCAACTGAATATATATGGCACATATATTAACAGACAGGCTTTGACATTGTTAACCCTAAATAACCAGATTTACTACATGGTTGGGCAGAGTTATTAATATGTTAGTGAAAATGAAAAATATGAAATATTTCTAATAAAAACTAGTTGATAAAAAAAAAAGTCACAACTACAGTATTAGGGTTCCTTTTAAAATGCAAGAATATATTTAGTTTCTATGTAATAAATAAATTGAATGTAATCTTATGCTGTTCTTTATTGACTGTTATTGAAAGTCTTATGTTAGCCTTTTTCTATATTTTCAATATATTAAAATATAAAAAACTATTCCGCAGTTTTCAAAGTCTGTTATCTGTTTAAGGTTATTGATCATTGTAACAGTTTAATGTAATTTATTGATGTCTAAACTCTTAAAAACTTTTTTATGCACTGAAGCTATAAAGTTCACATCTGCAAATACTTTGTTCCTTAAGGCACCTCAAAAGGAATGAAGCAGAACGCATAAATGCTTGTTGAAACAGCTCCCAGATGGCAAGGATCATGCCCTAGGCAATGGTAACACACTCTCCTCCTAAAGGTAAATGTTTATAATTTGTTCAGGTGATAACATTTGCTATGCATTTGCATGTTGACTCTAAGGCATTGGGAAGAGAAATGAATGAATGGGACGCATAGCCAGGTATAATGAAAATACTGGACATACAGCTTTTGTTTGGCTATTATTGTTGATGGTTTATTACCATTACAATGTGAAAAATAAATATTGTTCTTATTTTCAAAGATTACTTGTCCAGAGTCTTGCATGAATTTGGCACTTATTGGTAATGTGAGCCAACGTAATTGTGGTCTTAATCTATAAACAAATAAAACAAATGCTGAAGATAAATAATATACCAAAACAACACTCTGATTATATGTTAATTAACTCTGTGGGCCAGATTTACTAAACCGTGGGTTTGGAAAAGTGGAGATGTTGCCCATAGCAACCAATCAGATTCTAGCTGACATTCTCTATTATGTAAAAAGAAAGTGAGAGCTAGAATCTAATTGGTTGCTATAGGCAACGTCTCCACTTTTCCAAACCAGCAGCTTAGTAAATCTGGCCCTATAAATGAAGACAGTCATAATATTATGAACACAAAAACAATGTTTAGCTCAGCTAAATTTGACAAAATAAAAGCAAACATTTACAAACATGTCATATAAAGGGATAACTAACCTAGCCTAATACTGGTTTCACAAAAATAAAAATAAAGCAGTATATGATTTACTAAGGAATAGATGTCATACCAATACATGAATGTAAGCATTTACCTTAATTCAGCACTAAGGGTGGAGGGGACACCAATAACAGTTAGAGAGCGAGGCACATACATTGTATGTGACATTTTTAAATGAGTTCATAATGTTTCACAGATTCAAAAGTCTGCTTAAATATTACAATTCTACAAAGTGAATTTACATTTAAAAAACAAAGTGCAAAAACTATTTTCATATCACTGCCTGCATGGCGAGTTCAGTCAAATTTTGCAAAGTCAGTCTTGATTGTGTTACGCTTCATTTATCCTTGTTTCCTTGAGAGCTGTTTTAGAGAAACAGAAGATATCATTCATAAGTAATTAAATAAATAGAAATTTATAATAGATATTCAAAACTATATGAATCTACTGTACATAGCTAATAAAAAAAAAATATACATGTATATCTGAAAATAAAAGCAATAACTCTATTGCAGTCAGTAAGTATGAATAAGCAATATTTATATTTAAGTAATATACTCAAAACCATGCCAAATTGCAAGGGATGCAAATTAAATCTGTTGCAAAGATTGATGAGAGAAAATATTTCCTAGCCTTAGTCTTAATAGTCTTAATAACAGTGGACTGAATTCAGATTTAATAATGGCAGGGCACTTACGCACGCAAGGTGCGTAAGTGACCTGCCTTCACTAGAGGGCGCATGCACCCTCCAGATGTTATGCTAGGGTTACTATAGTAACCCTAGCGTAGAAACAATCGGACGGGAGTCCATTTCCACTGAAATGGGCTGGGCTTCCCTTCCGCACGCTAAAGCGGGCGGGGGGAAGCATTTAAATTGTACAGTGTGGGAGGGGGCTCCCACACTGCAGCGCATCAGCGGTCGTACGGACCGCTGATCCGTACATCCCATTTAAGGCAGGGTTATGGCAGCGTAAGCTGCCATAATGCCTGCACGACAGAGGGGAGTGACAGGGGGCGTACACTCCCCTCTGTCTCGCATAATTACAGACTCCCGCACACACGGAAAGCGTTCAGGAGTCTGGATCAGGCCCAGTGTAAAAGCAAAGCTGGTCAGTATGTGTGTGCAATAAACAAAATCAAAATATTCTTCTTGCATGCAAAGAATAACATTTATTTAACTCCCATATTAAATTCAATATAGTTTTTCCCAGTTCCATCTGTTTTCCTCTTATTTTGAAACTCTGGACCAATGATCCAAAATGTATTATGTATCTTTTTATTTATTTATTAAGATTTAAGTTTATTTTAGCTAGTATTGGGTTTCTATCACTTTTTCTTGAATTTTGTGATAAAACATAACAAGGGCATTGGCGTATCTATAATGGGTGCAGGGTGTGCAGTGCACACGGGCCCCTCAGAACAGGGGGCCCTGTGGCATGCATCCTGCACCCAGGGTTGGCAGGGGAAGGGGGGCCATTCAGTATCTATTTTTTCCCTCTAATATCTTCCGGAGGGAAGAAATAGACACCAACTTAGTCCCCCTTCCCCTGCAGGGGGACTGTACCGATTCGCGGTGTGGGAAAAGGGGCGGGGTTTAACGGGCCAGTTAAGCCACGTCCCCTTTTCAGCCCGCAAAACTGGACAGTCCTGTCTCAGGTAAGGGACAGGGGGGGGGCATGTGCAAATCCTGCACACGGGCCCCCTCACTTCTTAAAACGCCCCTGAACAAGGGTAAAGCATTTACCATGATGTACAATGGGGGAACTAACACTTTAGTGGGTATGCAATTAATGAGCATCCCAAGGTTAATGCCAATGGTTTTAATGGAACTTTTAAATACATCCAAAAACATACTTTATGAATAAAGTTCAAAAAGAACCCTGGCGGAAAATGAACCTGCATTGACCCTCACCACTTGTGTTACTCTCTTTGGTCCAGATCCAGAAATAATAGTGACAGCTGATTTACACAATCTGCATGCTAAAGTCAGCTATGCGATACTACTGCACATGCATTTATTACACAGTTACACATCAGAATGCAGTATGATCAATGCTGAGTTCCAATGCGTAAGGCGGTCTCAGACGGTGGGGCAGGGTTACACATGCAAATAGTACAGTAAGGGCTTGTCTAAGCCCTTACGTATGACTTTGCAGTCTGTACTAGAAAATGCAGAGTTAATGTATTGTTCTGAATGCAAAAGCTCTGTATGTTACGGGGTTTTGCAGGGGGTATGCATTTCCCTCACAAGTACGGAATACATAATCACAATTTACATTTGTGCAAAATATTCAGCAGTTTATTTGGCTAACACACAACATAACATATTTATTTATATCTAACTTCTTCCAAGATAGAGGTTGCTTCAGATTATAAGGTAATTTATACTGCAGGTGCCCAAAGCATGGGGAATTTGCACAAAAAACAAAACATGGCCTGGCACTCTAGCCAATACCCAGTGACTAATCATAATCTTCTATCTTTAAAATATACACACACACAAATTTATAGATGGAGAGATAAAATATATACACATTAATTGCAAGGGGAGATTGTATGTGTGTGTGTGTAGATAGATAGATAGACACATACATACATACATACATGCATACATACATACATCCACCATATATACTTTTAAACAATTTGAAAAATTTGAAAACATAAAAAAATGAAATACAAACATAGGAAAATCACAAAAATATATATTAAAAACATTCAGACGTCAAATACTTTTTCCTTTTTTTACATTTATAATATATCTAGAAAAAAAATCTAAACTATTTTACATGTGTGGATTCTTTTTAAAATATATTATTTGTGATTTTTCTATGTATTACAATTTTTTATGTTAAAAGAGGAAAGAGAAGTGTGTATGTATAAAAACATATCAAATTTCTACACACATACACAAACACACACTTCTCTCTTCTACTTTAACATAAAAAATTAAATACTTAAAAAATTCACAACATACACATCTCTCCACTTACTTTTCTACATACATTTTCCTCTCTCTGCTCCTCGAGGCACAGGCTCCCTGGGAGATCTATGTCACATCTCTGAGTCAGCCTGCAGGTGTCGCCCCAGACTGACATCATAGTGTGAGTACAGCGATGCAGGAACAGCAAGGTCTCCCTGCAGAAATAATTACTATGGAAGCTGCAGGTAGCGAGACAGACCCTGTGCTCCCTACATTGCTTAATCATTGCCATGCCTGCCGCAAATTACCGGCATTAATTGTGGTCCTGCCATGGTACATGTGCCACAGCGGCACCCCCCAAGCCCAATGCTGCCCTAGGTAAGATGCCTATATGGTCTATGCTTAGGGATGGCTCTGTTACACTCAACAGAACAAAACTCTCAATTTCGAAAAAGGGACATCCGAAAGTTCCTTTTCGGATGTCCCTTTTTCCTATACTTACCATTTTATACTTTTTTTTTATGAATGGGTGAGTATGCCGTTCGGCATACTTCACCCATTCACTTTTGGAATGCGCGATATCCCTCCGCCGCACCGCAATATCCCTCCGCCGCACCTCCGCCGCTGCTATCGCCAGACTTGGAGCAGGTAAGTAAATTATCTCTGCAGGATTAGGGTTAGGGTTTGGGTTGGGGTTAGGGTCAGGCTGCAGGGGAGGGAGGGTTAGGGTCAGGCTGCACGGGAGGGAGGGTTAGGGTCAGGCTGCAGGAAATGGTGGGTTAGAGTCAGGCTGCCAGGAAGGGAGGGTTAGGGTAAGGTAGTGAGAGGGGAGGGTTAGGTTTAGGTAAAGGAGTGTGTGACTATTTTTTACTACTTTATGACCATGGATTGATTGCAATGCCTCTTCGATTTTTCGATAATCAGATTTTCTTGCCTCAGACCCACACCCATCTGCATCCTAGACCCAGCACACCCCTGCACAACTGTAACTCTGACAATCTCATCAAATTTCCACACTTTACATTTCCTTTTTACATTTGGAACAACAGTTTCATCTTTATTAAAGTGCCCTCTTTACAAAAATTATATATTTCCAACTCTCTATACCATGAGTATACCAAGAGCATATCATGAGTATACCATGAGTATGGTATAGAAGAAATTCAATATCATGTCACACGTATTAAGCATGGCACATGTGAAATCTAGTTTGCTTTTGTGACACTATTTTCCCAGGGTGTGGTTTGCCTGTACAACGGTCTGCTTTGTGTGGCAGTTGCATGGCAATTATCGTTAGTCTGGAAGTCTCTATTTTGGACAGTAGCAGTCGCAAATCGCAAAGAATGATCCACCGACATGTAAGCACTTCCATTCTATTCCTTCCTTTAACCCTACTCAAACCATCCGTTTCCTGCAGCATAAACCTAACCTTCCATTTAAGCCCTTATTGTCCCTTCTTGAAGTCTAACCCTAACCTCAGTCACCACCACCACAGTCACCACAGCCTGTTGCTATTGGAAATGTGTGGAAATAGGTACTCTTTCCCAATAGCATATCTGGCAATGGTACAGTCACTATTCAGCTTCTTTCTCCTATAGAGGCCTGTTTCACCCATACTACGAGGCCTGGAAAACCGTCCTGGTGGCGGAGTGGACAATAAGGTGCAAGTGGGTGAAAGTCTCACTTCTGTGTCATTTCTCACAGATCAATTAAAATCAATCTTTTAGACCGCATATACGCAATCTACGTATTGAAACGAAACGCAGATTACGTACAATAGCTACTACGCATGCGCAGTAGCTACTGTTTATTGAACTACGTCCGTCTATGGAAGACGGACGTAGTTCTGGATCCGGCCCCATGTATTTATTCTTAATCAATTAAAACTCATCAAGAATTTGGGATATTCATGGCAATTTATGCTGACCAAATATTAATTAACAAGACATAGATTAGTGAATAAGACACAGACATGTGTGTGTTAAAATAAAAATATAAAAAAAGAGGGACAATGGCAAGCACTCATCAAATTAGTTTTCATAAAATGTTCTATAGGCACTAAAGGCCATAGCTATATAACCAGACTTTGGAATAGATCCATACACTACATACAACTCGAACCATAGATAGAATTCCTAGTCCAAGTTCTAGAAGACAACCATGCTAACTACTAACTGCACTGCAACAAAGCTTTTTTCAATTATTTTTTGTGTATTATTGATGTATGTATTTTTAGTAACCATTTAAAAATGTACCAGTATGGTACACCCTTCTGCTATTATATCTGAAAACTATACCATTAAACAGTTTTTTGTCACAAGCATATGTAATTAAAAAATATTAGGTAACATTTTAAAATAAAGCAGCCACACAATAAAAGTTGAGACAGAGAAGTTCAGTGCATTCTCTTTAATGTTGAAGGCAGTTGGAATATATCGCAGTTCTTTTTCATTTGGGAGGTAGAATGGAAAGTTTGCTTGCAATTTATATAGCCATATAGAAATGACTAAATACTTGTTTTAACAGCAGTATGTGCCCTGGCAAATTAATGACCAATATAGTTTGAATAAGTAAACAGCCACACACCTGTGTGTCTCACTCTCTGTAGAAGTGATTCTGTAGATTTCAGACTAAGAGTAAGAAGTATACAATCTTAAATACAGTGTATATGATTGTGTCAAGATGAAATAGTGTAAGCATAAAAGCACAGCACAACATTCTCTATTAGTCTAAAGGCTCACTTTTAATTAAGGGTTAACTGTGGGAAAAAGATGCATTCTAACTGATGTTTCATAAAAGCCCTGATTCAGAGTTTTAGCGGATCCGTAAGGCGGATCTGCTAAAACGTTTTATGCAGAGGTGCACCTTTGAATTGTCCATAACAAAGACGGGCATTAATTAGAAAACCCACAGTTGGAGAACTAATGGCTCCGATTGTAGGTTACCATGGCGCAGCCTAAACAAAGTTTAGGCTTTTAAAAAAAAAAAATGTAATATTTAAAAATACCCTTCTCCCGCCCCAATAAGTAAAATAAATAATATGTTTGGAGAACCACAAACCCCAGCATGCCCTGCTAGTAAGAGTCTGCTGCACCATACATATGTCCCCCATAACATAAATGAAAGATAGAGCCGGCCATACTATTGTAAATAAAAAAATACAGTCAAAATAATAAAAAAAAAGCCACTTGCCTGCTCAACTGGGGTACAGTCTTCTAAGATTTTAATCCTGGGGGGCTTGCAAATTTTTTTTATCTAGGAACGTTGCAACTTATGTTTCGCTAACAGGACATCCCGGCGCTAATGACAGTTCTACTGCCATCAGGTCATATTTAGACCCTTGGCCAGCATAAGAAATGTTCACACACTGGCTAAAGGTATAAATATGATCCAATGAGACTCCTTGAAGAGTGACTGATCTCCCTGGCTCCTTGAAGTGTTGGCAATCTCCCTGATGATCATTCAGTCCCAGGAGTCATTGCAGTATGATGACGGAAATTGTGTCATGTTTCCCCTGAACTGAGGTCTATGGAGGTACTCAATTTCATGAAGGCCAAAATGTAATAAAAGACCAGCAGTAATCTAAGACAACATGAC
The DNA here is from genome assembly GCA_011038615.1 of Limnodynastes dumerilii. NCBI lineage: Eukaryota > Metazoa > Chordata > Amphibia > Anura > Limnodynastidae > Limnodynastes > Limnodynastes dumerilii. The sequence continues at coordinate 65,133 of WWET01004977.1, forward strand.
TTCAAAAATGGAAATAGAAATATAGAATACACTTTGGTCTCTTGTTAATCATCTGCAGTGTCACCTACTTTAGCTTTTCTATAAAGATGAAGTCAGCAGATTTCCTATTCAAAGTTTTCACAATAAATATTGAAAGTATGTTTTCACTGATAATTTATAAATCAATTAAAACTGATGCCATTTTTATTGGTAGAGCTATTCACAGGACACACTGTTTTGTGGTAAAGGACACACTTTGATGCAGTGCCTTAATTGTGATATCACAATCTCCCTGATATTAATTTGCAAAAGTTGGCAACAGTGATAGATGCATGTATTTTTAAAAGGGAATAGGGGAGTTTGGGTTTACTAAAGCAATGAAAATAAATTTGATCAACTCAAAACAGTCTGCATCATGATATAAGGGTTCATCATGATAGGAAAAAAAACAATGTAACAGTCAAGGACAAAAAAAGAGACTACATCTTGTAAAGGCATAAAAATAAACTAAAATAGAGAAATCTTACTCACTGCTTCAGCAAAATAAAACAATATAAAATGAAAATGTCTTTGTTAGGGAGAAGATATATAGTATATAATTATATAACAGATGGAAGTAATCCAAATATACGTCAGGCCACTAACGCAGGCAAAGTGCGTAAGTGGCCTGATTTGACTGCAGGGTGCATGTGCCCTCCAGATGTTACGTAAGTGTTAGGCATTCACTACCCTCTTTCTGTCGGACGGACAGACTCCCGCACATACGGAAAGCATGCAGGAGTTTGGATCCGGTTCATAGTTCTTGTATGAGAAAAGAATTGACACCGATTTAGACCATGGTTGTCAACTTTTTCATAGAAGGGATATTGTGATATTATCAAGGTGCTGCACAAAAGGGGTATGTCCTGGAAATAGCATAGATCTATTCACACCTGCCATAGGTCACATCTAAGTCCAGGGAGCTCCACTCCACCACCTTTTCTGACCCATCAATTAGAATTTCACACTTCGAATGCAATAAAAAAAGAGTTAGGAAATTGCTGCTTGGAGTATTGGGCTGTTTTCAAATGAACTATATATATTATAAGGGCATGGTCGTGCCCTTATATTAAGGTTGACTATAATAAACAGCATTCTGCCTTTGACTTTTGGAGAGAGGGGGGGCATGGTATTTGAGGGGATATGTCACAATATGCGGCAAGTGCCGCACTTACCCGTTCGGCTGCGTGCTGTCCACGGTCCCCTGCAGGTGCTCTGGTCTTCTGGCTGACAGAGTCTGTCACTGAGGCAGTGACAGACTCCACTACTCACCATGCTGCAGCTTCATCTCGGAGTCCCACGTGTGTTCTGGCGCCAGGATCAGCAGTGCCTCCGGTCCGTGGGCGCCGCCATCTTGGAATACTCACGTGACGCTGAACTGCCAATGAGAATCCTCTTCTCCAGTCCTCCAGCCAATAGGTGCACAGGGCGCTCTATTTAAACCCTGTGCACTCTATCCTACTCCAGTCCTGTGCCTTGCAGACTCCAGTCCTGTGCCTTGCAGACTCCAGTCCTGTGCCTTGCAGACTCCAGTCCTGTGCCTTGCAGACTCCAGTCCTGTGCCTTGCAGACTCCAGTCCTGTGCCTTGCAGACTCCAGTCCTGTGCCTTGCAGACTCCAGTCCTGTGCCTTGCAGACTCCAGTCCTGTGCCTTGCAGACTCCAGTCCTGTGCCTTGCAGACTCCAGTCCTGTGCCTTGCAGACTCCAGTCCTGTGCCTTGCCTTACAGACTCCAGTGCCTTGCAGACTCCAGTCCTGTGCCTTGCAGACTACAGTCCAGTGCCTTGCAGACTCCAGTCCAGTGCCTTGCAGACTCCAGTCCAGTGCCTTGCAGACTCCAGTCCAGTGCCTTGCATACTCCAGTCCAGTGCCTTGCAGACTCCGGCCCTGTGCCTTGCAGACTCCGGCCCTGTGCCTTGCAGACTCCGGTCCAGTGCCTTGCCGACTCCGGACCAGTGCCTTGCCAACTTCGGTCCAGTGCCGTGCCGACTTCGGTCCAGTGCCCTGCCGACTCCGGTCCAGTACCGTGCAGATTCCGGTCTTGATCCAGTGCCTTCTCTGTAAGTCCTGGTCCTGTCGTCCTGGTCCTGTCGTCCTGGTACTGCCGTCCTGGTCCTGCCGTCCCGGTTCCGCTGTCCTGGGTCCTTTTCTGGTTCTAGTGCCGTGGTCCTCGCAGTCCGGTCCAGTAGTCTTGTGGTCCAGCTCATCCCAGCATGCCAGTCCGGTGCACCCCAGCATGCCAGTCCGGCGCACCCCAGCACGCCAGTCCAGTGCACCGCAGCACTTCAACCCTGCATCCAGTCAAGTCCTGGTTCAATCCTGCATCCAGTCTCGCTTAGTCTTGCCTGAGTCCTGATCCAGTCCTGGTCCATTCCACAGTGCTATCCAGCCTTCTCAAACAATCACCTCAATCTCACCGTCTACCACCCGGTTTCATTATTTGCTACCTTGTCACACCTGTCAGTGTGAACCCCTGCTCACGGACTCTTATCCTCAATATCACTCATCCATTCCCCGTGGTCCCTCTGCCTCCTTGATCCAAAGACCGTTCACTATTATTGGTTACCCCTTGTTCTTGTCTTGTGCCACCATCACTATTAAAGTCAACATTATTTCACTTCACTCCTGCTCATCTGTTGCTTCCCTGGAAACCCGGGGCAGATCCCACCATTCTTCGCAGTTCATGACAGGATATAGCTCAGAAAGTATTTCACGCATTAAGATAAAATTTTCACCAGTCCATACAGAATCGTCTCCCTGTGCCGCATGTCAAAATCTATAGTGAAATAATAAAAAATTAAAAAAATTGGAACAGGTTAAAGTGGAAAATGTGCCCGTTTTTTTCTACTTCCTGTTTTAAAAGTCTATATTACATTAACATTTAATTGGGAAGGCAGAACTCAGTGTAGAAAGGGTATTTTCACTAGCTGTCTTTTTTTGTTAGAGAGCTAATGTTCCTGGGGAGTGCCTTTAGGGGGTGAGGTGTCAGAGGAAATTACAGTTTATTTATAATTTAGGAAAATGTGCCCAATATAGAGATAGGAAATGTCACAAATCTCATAACGTTGCGCATGTCAAGTGAGAGCCCTCTGCAGGTGCACTGAGACTGCCTTCACATGAGAGGAGAAACATGGCCGACGTCCCTCGCACAGATATTTTACTCTGAGTGCTGGAGGAGAGGTCAGCCATATTACCTCCTCCTGGTGGGCAGGGGGGTGTTTTGGGGTAGAGCTGGGGTACATATGGTAATTATAATATAAAATTTCCTGTAATTAAATAGTAATATTACCGACGGACGTGTGAGGAAACTCCCGCCCCCACACCCAGTAACGTCATAATTTATTTACTGCATGAGCCAGGGGGCGGGAGATTTGAAAGTAAGAGTCCCTGCAGCATTGTTACCTTTATATAAGAGACATACTGTAGGCCAGACTGTACAGGAGCAGCCGGGAGCTGACACTTCTGACTGTGGAACAGAGGCCGAGCTACACGTCACTGGGATGTAAATCAGCAACGCACATACGATCTGGTGTAATGCAGTCAGCTGGGCGCCATCAGGATCGTGGCTACTCGCTATGATCCTGGCTTCGGCAAGCTTGCTATTTAAAAAGACTTGCCTTCCCTGCGAGCCCCGACGGACTTCTTAGGTCCTGTGAAGCCCTTCCGAAGAGTTAACAGCTGCTGGGAACCTCTGAACATGCGCATAGGCTCCCAGCTGGTTAAAACTTCAAAAGGACTTCACGGACCATGAAACATGCCTGCTGTCTCTGGCTCTCCTGTTTATATAGCTAGATCTGCCTGTTAATCTTCAATGACAGCTGATATGTGCTCATATAGGAGTTCCGGACCCATTCCTCTTCTCCTCCTTTGGCTGGGGCAGTCATTTAAGGGATTAGTGAAACTCTGCTCCCTGATATATAGCTTGCAGATCTAGCTATATAAACGGGAGAGAAAGAGACAGCAGCCATTTTCATTCACTTAAATGACTGATTATTGTAGTGTGGTCTGCTGCTAGGTGACAAGCAGCAGGAGCAGTATGTGATAGAAAAGGACCTATCACGCTGCTCTGAAGATGGAGGGGAAGGAGTCTGGTTGAGTCTAAATCCTAGTGGGCTAAAGGACCTAGTCCCTTTGCCCACTAGGAAATAGCCTGCTCTTGCATGAAAAAGCTATATCCTAGTGGGCTAAAGGACCTGGTCCCTCTAGCCACTAGGAAATAGCTTGCTCTATATAAAAAAGCTAAATCTAAGTCTTGGCCAGCTTCACTTAACTATCATTCAGTGAAGCATGGGAACGCCAGCTGGAGCTGCTAAAGCTGAACTTCGTTCAGCTAGGCAGTGTGAAAGTCTGTGAGGGACATCGCAGCTTTTTGGGGTCTATTTGCAAAGTTCATTTTCATGTGATAATGCCCATTTTCATGTGAAAATGGGCATTATCACATGAAAATGAACTGTTTCTCATTTACAAACAATAGATTGCCATGGAAAATAGTAGTTTCTATGGTGATCCATGTTACTATCAAGGGTCTCTGCCGGCTCGTTCATTTCAGAGCGGGCCGGCGCTTCCTTATATTTACAAAGCCTCCGCTACAGGCGTAAAACTAACGCCAGCTCAGGCTGGCGTTAGGGGTTATCTCCAGCGATGTCCCCATATACCCCTCTTTTCCTCCCCTTAATAGCTGTTATTAGGGGGAGGAAAAGGGGGGCATGTATGGGGACACTGCTGGAATACAGCTATGTGTTAAGATGTTAAAACATTTTTTTCCAAAAATGTAAATTATATTTTTATCTAAAAATTAAATAAATACACCTAAAATATATAAAACTGTAAAAAAAAAATAGCAAAACTTACCTGTCCGAGAGAAGCGTCTGACTCAGCACAGATATGTGCATGCGCAGTGCTTTTTCATATCTGGACCTGAAATTTCCTAAGTCGGGAAAAAGAGTCTCTGCCCATGCGCATACTTCGTATGAATGAAATGTCCTGCGATGAGCAGAGACATCATTGCGGGACCTCGCAGGTAGGGTAAGTAATAGTAAATTTAATGAACAATCCTGCCAGGCTCACTGCAAGGAGAAGCGAGCCTGGATCAACATTATTCATTAAAAAATGAAATCATAAGTAAATAGACCCCTTTAACTTTGGTTAACCGCACACTTCCTTATCTTGTTATGGGAGTGGTGAAGAGTCATATTCATCATTGTAGGTAAGTATTATAAATAGGGTGAAGCTGTGAAACTGCTACAATATGAAGTTGACTTCATACACCCCCTTACATTACTCCCCACACATACACCCAAATATAGTACACATCATAACAGACATACACCCCCCTTACACTACTCCCCACACATACAGCCCCTTACATTACATACCGTTACACTACACCCCATCGGAATGGGCAACACAGACGCTACTGCCTGTTTTACAGTGTGACACGGTGAACACAGCATGGAATGTTTTTTTGTCTAAAAAATATATATAGTATATACACACATATAATTGTTAAAAACTAATATATTAGCTGTATAAAAAGCTATGAAATTCCATAGACCAAAAACCTTTGCGGTTTAACATGTCTGATTAAGGTTTCTTGCATGGACACAAAATATAGAGGCCTTTATAACTTTACCACTCACACTCTAAAAAACAATGAAATTACGACATTAAGGCTGGAGACTTAATGGACATGTTCCTTAAGCTATACAGACATGGTATACCATCACATTCTGTCGTTTTCTGCAGATTCAGCACTATCATGGAGTGAGATTGCTGTCAATCACAAAATGGTGGAGCTGCTAATTCACAAATGTGTGTACTCCGTTTATGCAACTGTAGATTTGAGCAAAAGAGGGTACCCACAACTAACTAGGCATTGGTATCATTTGGCAATAGTATTATTAAAAAAATCACTAATTTTTACAAGAAAGTAGCTCAATATCAGAAGGTCTTGTATAAGATTTAAATGATCACAGAGAAAATCGACACTGGTGAATAGTAAAGGTTCTCTTAGATCTTATTGCAAAAGTCACCAACATGTGAGCTTTACCTTAACTAACATTGTCAAAAATGTTGCTATTTATAAAACCGGACAGAGTGGGAGTCAAACTGGGGCTACATTTTCTGCAAGAAGTTTCTCAGATCTTTAGCTGCATAGATGGCATGTGTGCATTCATTGATGGAGCTTTCCATTGCTGGGCCCCATAGTGAACTCCAGCAGTGACTTTGTAAGGCAGCTACCATATGAATTGGGCAGTTTATAACCACTGTGGGTACAGAAGGGGCAGCTGTCTCAAAGTTTTCAAACTTTGTGTCACAGTCTCCTTACCCCTGGTAATCAAACCCAAAATTCTCTGAATTAGCAGATCCACCATTTTGTGATTGACAGCAATCTTACTCCATAATAGTGCTGAATCTGCAGCGAACGACAGGATGTGAGGGTATCCCATTACTGTATAGCTTAAGGAACATGTCCATTAGGCTCCAGCCTTAATGTCATAATTTCATTGTTTTTTAGAGTGGTAAAGTTATAAAGGCCTCTATATTTTGTGTCCATGCAAGAAACCTTAATCAGACATGTTAAACCGCAAAGGTTTTTGGTCTATGGAATTTCATAGCTTTTTATACAGCTAATATATTAGTTTTTAACAATTATATGTGTGTATATACTATATATATTTTTTAGACAAAAAAACATTCCATGCTGTGTTCACCTTGTGTCACACTGTAAAACAGGCAGCAGCATCTGTGTTGCCCATTCCCATGGGGTGTAGTGTAACGGTATGCAATGTAAGGGGCTGTATGTGTGGGGAGTAGTGAAAGGGGGGTGTATGTCTGTTATGATGTGTACTATAATGGGGTGTATGTATGGGGAGTAATGTAAGGGGGTGTCTGAAATCAACTTCATATTGTTGCAGTTTCACTGCTTCACCCTATTTATAATACTTACCTACAACGATGAACGCTCCATGTTTATGACTCTTCACCACTCCCATAACAAGATAAGGAAGTGTGCGGTTAACCAAAGTTAAAGGGGTCTATTTACTTATGATTTCATTTTTTAAAGAACGATGCTGATCCAGGCTCGCATAGCCTCGCAGCGAGCCTGGCAGCATCGTTCATTAAATTTACTATTACTCCCCTTACTTGCGAGGTCCCACGATGATGTCTCTGCTTATCGCAGGACATTTCATTCATTCATTCATTCATACACATGCGCAGTGTCTTCGGGCCTGATCCAGAGCTACGATGTTACACTGAGCGCTGTAGCGCTCAGCGTAACATCGGTGCTCTGGCCCGACAC
>WWET01004977.1:90553-108466 GCA_011038615.1 Limnodynastes dumerilii
TCAGGATTACTAACATCAGTTATAATTATTAACATTTTCTTTTAACAGCATAGTGGTGGAAGTGGAAATTTAGAAGTGGCAGTAAGGACACTTAGAAGTGGTGGTATGGCATCATAAAAATAATAAAGTAAGAGAAGTGACGGTATGGCATACCCCTGTATACTGCCCCACTTCCAGCTCTGACTGATTCATAATGGTTAGTTATAACCATAACTACTATGGTTCTTATTTCTTAAAAAAATATTTAGACAAGCCATGGTATAAACAAAAATAGCAACCAGTGTACTTTATTTTCTTATTTCTTCAGCTGGTCTTTGATTTTAATGGACCCTAACAAGTTCTAGTGCATAAAATATCATTTTGTATTAAAGTGACAACACCTAAACAAGTTTCATGAGTTTGTTAAACCTAATAGAATGCACATTAGCCTATTAAAATTGGTAAGTTCACTTTGTGATGGCAATTTGTATTTCAAAGCAATCTGATACCAGCAACTGGCAACAGCAATACAAGATATTTTTCTGATAGGATTTCTTAAAGCAGAAGAAATGTTTCTATGGCCCATAAAACAAAAATGTATATTTTTTACAATGTCAAATTAGAAAAAATCTAGGGAAAGATTTTAGAAGATTTTCCCACATTCCTGATTTTGTGTCAGGATCATATATAATTAATATCTCAAATGTTAAATATCTCAAATGTCAAATCTGTACTCTGCAATAAAATATTGTTTTCCTTACACTTGGGTGAGATGTTACTCCACTTGCGTTGGCACCTGTTTTCTCACAGGAGGGTCTGGCCAACAGACAACTGTGTTTCTAGATGTTAATCCAAGGGAGAAAGGTCACAGGGCATCTACCAGTACATGTGATCTTTAACTAAGAACAAAGGGCCGGATCGAGAACTACGTCCGTCTTCCATACACGGAGTTCAATAAACAGTAGCTACTGCGCATGCGTAGTAGCTATTGTACGTAATCTGCGTATTGTTTCGATACGTAGATTGTGTATATGCGGTCTTTTAGAAACAATGATACAATGAGGATGCTGGTTCTGCGATATCACATTTGTCATAGCAGGTAGGTTTTATAGATGATCAGTTCTTCTGAACCTCTCTCCTGTTATTCTTGCCTTTATCACTTCTTTGTGCCTCCTTCCTACCCTAAAGGCCCTTATCTCTCTATCCACCTCTCTCTCACCTTATACCTCCACACCTATCCTTCTCACCCTCTCCCACTCTTCCATCAGCCTCCGCTTCCCTTCCCATACCCACCCTCACCCCCCGTCCTTGTCCCATCTTCTCCCTCTTGCCTTACCTTGCTCCTGGAACCCCTTCAATCTAATCCAAATCACTTCTGTTCCCGCTTTCCAATTTTTTCTGTGCTCCGTGGAATGCCAGATCCATCTGCAACAAGCTCTTTGCCATCCATGACCTCTTCATCTCCAACTCCTACAACCTTCTCGCCATTATTGAAACCTGGCTCTCAACCTCTGATCCTTCTTCCCCTGCTTCACTCTCCTATGGCAGTCTCACATTCTCCCACATGTCCTGGCACTGGTATGGGCTCCCTGAGCCCTCTCTCACTTTCACTTCCTTTGAGGTCCACTGCATCTGCCTCTACCACTCCATTCATCTCCGCGTTGCTGTTGTCTACCGCTCCCCTGGCCCAACCTCCAAATTTGTTGATAACTTTGAAGCATGGCTCCCCCACTTTTTGTCTTCTAACCTTCCTTTCCCTTATCCTAGGTGACCTCAACATCCCCATTATTTTGTCATCCCCTCCATAAACGCGTCTGCTTGATCCAATCCTCTTTAATCTTCTCTGGTCTCTCCCTCTCTCCACCTGTTCTCATCTCGCCTACCTCTTCAACTTATCCCTCTCCTCTGGCTTCTCCCCCTCCCCTCTTAAACATGCTCTTGTCTTTCCCATCCTTAAAAAACCTAACCTTGACCACACATCACCCTCCAACTACCGACTCATCTCCCTTCTGCCCTTCGCTTACAAGTTGCTATAAAGGCTTGTTTACAAGCGTCTAATCGGCTACCTCTCCAATCTGGGTTCCACCCCCTGCACTTCACTGAAGCTGTCCTGACAAAGGTCACAAACAATCTCCTTTCTGCCAAATCTAAGGGCCACTTCTCTCTTCTTATCCTCCTGGATCTATCGGCTGCCTTTGACACTGTTGATTACCCTCTCCTGCTCCACACCCTTCACTCTTTCGGCCTCTCTGGCACTGTCCACTCATGGTTCTCCTCCTATCTCTCATACCGCTCCTTCTCTGATGTAACCCCTAGTTCCTCCTCTCCTACCACTCCACTTCCCATTGGCATACTCCAAGGCTCAGTTCTTGGTCCCCTTCTGTTTCCACTCTACACCTCCTCTCTGGGCGACCTCATCAGCTCCTTTGGCTTTCATCACCACCTCTATGCCGATGACACTCAAATCTCTCTCTCTTCCCCTGACCTCTTGTCAAAAATGTCAGGACAAAACTGAAATCATAGTCTTCCCTCCTTCATGTATCCCCTCTACCCCTACTATCTCTCTTACTATTTATGACTATACCATCTCTTCCTTAACCCAACCCCACTGCCTCGGCGTCATCCTGGACTACTCTCTCTCCTTCATCCCCCACATCCGCACCCTCTCACTGTCCTGCCGCTTTCATCTACACAATATTGTTCGCATCAGACCCTTCTTAACTGCAAATGCCACTAAAATGCTCATTCACTCTCTCATTATTTCCCGTCTAGACTAATGTAACATTGTACTCTCTGGCCTCCCTCTGGTCCGCTTCTCACCCTGCCAATTCATGCTAAATGCTACAGCCAGACTCATATTCCTCTCCCAATGCACTGCCTCCTCTTCCCCTTTCTGTCAATCTCTACACTGGATTCCTGTCCCTTTCAGAATTCTCTTCAAGCTCCTCACCACAACCTACAAGAACCTCTGCTCTGCTGGGGACTGTCACCTCAACTTCAGCCCAATAACTAATTCTCACTCCCGCATCCAAGACTTCTCTCCTTATTCATCTGCTCCTACACACATATCCAACATCTTTATTTTCCTTATATATTGTTCTGTTATTTTTGTACTGTATTTTATTTTTGCATTGTACTTGTATTGTATTTCTTAATCTATGTTTTCATACATTCTTTAAACTATTGTATTGTATTTGTAACTGTCTTTCCTATTGCCTCTGCAAAAAATTTTAGTTTTTTGAATAACGACATAGATGGAGGTTCCTGTTTTATCCACATTTGCAGGATACTTTACCTAGCAAATGCAGATATTGTTAGGCATATTTTTTTTCCTTGGTCATGCGAGGGAGATTAGTTATTATTTCTAATACCACCCAGTCTGCTGATAAGAGAATGTTAAGCGAAAGGTCGGCCGAGGAAAAGTGTAAAACTCTTTGCCAGAATTGTTTTATATGAGGGCATTGCCGCATACAGTACATTTGAGAGGCCTCCCTTACATGACATGCATCTGTATCTGTTAATCCCATTAAATAATGCTTTACCCTTAATTTACCCTTTATGGTAAATATTGTAAAACATATACATGTTGGTAGTTAAAATCGAGAGAGCACAGTTAAATGCTTTCAGAATTACATCTTAAATCAGATAGGGAAAGTTTTCTGTCCAAGAAGTTTGCAAACCCCAATCATATCTACGTGCTAGCCAATGGTTCACGTAAATTTTTGTAATTAATGGATATCACTTTTTTTTACCCGTGAGGGACTGAAATTAGGGAGTGTCTAATGGGTTAGTCAGATCTGCCGGGCTTTATGCAGGCCTATTAAATGATGTAGTGGTAGCTCGTATTTATCCCAGAAACATGCTATTGTACAGGGCCATTTGGTCTGAATAACAATATAGATTCGATATGATGCATACCCTTTCTTAGCTCGGACATAAAGGGATATGAGGCCCTGCCACACTGAAATTCTGGGTTAGCTACTAGAAGGAGGAACAATGAATGATGGCTGTTTAAACTAAATTTATTCCTTGTATAATGCCAGACTTTTCAGGTTGACATTAATAGTGTATTTAAGAGAATATCCTCCGGGACTCTTTATTTGTGTGTTGAGAAAGACAATCAAATACTAATTTTGAAGGAAAGACTGCAAGATTCCAGCAAGATTCCAGAAGTCCAGAAAGTTGACACCCCCATCAGAATTCACCTGTTATAGTTTTTTTAAAACTTATCCAAAGATGTTTACTCTGACAAATGAAAGCTTTGTTAATAAGCTTTTAATTGGCAGCAGACAATGCGATTGGTAGCATCCGAAGTGGGTATAACAACTTCGGGAACATCTCCATTTTAATTAAATTGGCCCTCCCCAGGTAAGAGAGCATTAAGTGTGTTCATGAATTAAGCTCATCCAAAGCACTCGGTATGGTGCATCCTATGTTGAGGTCATATAATTTATTTATGCTTTTGGGTAGCAATGGGCCTGATTCACAACTAAGTAAGAACAGGATTTCAGTGCGTATGTTTAAGAACAATTAAACTGAGCATGCCCAGAACTCAAAACTACACACTGAAACCATGTAAGAATGATTCACAGATAAGAACAGCTTTTTAGGAATGATTCATGCTTGAGAATGTAATGACTTCCTCATGCGTGGCTAGAGGGGCAAGACTCTTAATGCAAATGAACAGCACTTGGACTACTAATGTACAGTATGGCGTTCCTCGACACTTAGGAATGATTCACAGTTAAGAAGGCCTTGAGGAACTAACATACGCACTGACAAAAATAAGAATGCCCCCTACCATTTTTAAGTTGACATCCACATGGTTAACGGAGCCAAAGCCTCATGTGTTTCTGTTTGTTCAGCACACAGCTGTTGTGTGATTAGTTTGCATTGTTTGTGTGAGACCTTGAGATACAAATTTAGTATAGGTTTAATTTATGTAAACATTTATTATTTTGATATTTATGTTATAACAGTTTTGAAAGATGAATGGTTCTTTCTTAATCCTTCAACAAGTATTTATGATTTTAATAATTTTCTACATTTTTGCATATTGCAATTTTTGGGTACAATGGGCTGGATCCAGACCTTGTTAAGTACATGAACTTAGTTACTCAAGAGCTAAACCATGCTGATTTAGGGGGGAGCCAAGTTAATTGTATTCTTTGCATGCAGGGATATATCTTTAAATTGCTTACTGCACTCAGATACTAACCAGCTTTACTATCACACAGTTATTTAGACTTGGGATAGGAAACATCACCTCTCAACTCTAATACTGTTTGCAACAGATGAAATATGACTCCCCTGAAATCAACATGGTTTAGCCCTTGAGTAACTAAGTTCATGCACTTAACAAGGTCTGGATCCAGCCCAATGACTTTATTTGTTAATTATATTCCCTCTCTCTCTGGCCTCCAGGCACACACATCGCTAACGGTTAAATGTCGCTCAAGAGACATCCACAGCCTGCCCATCTAGGGAAATCGGGGGTTCCCCCAGTAAAAATCTGGTGTACCAGGGGGTATCCTTAAAACAGGAGTGGATCTGGAATCTAAGCGCCGGGTCCAAAGTTTCGATATAAGCAGTCCATACTTTGAAAAACCCCTTTACAATTTTCTTTTTTGCCAGAGATGCCTCCAGCCACTCCATTCGAAAGAGATAATATAATTTACTTTGGAATAATGTAAGTGTGGGCGGCTGCGGATGTATCCATTGCTGTAATATACATTTTCTTGCTACTGCCGATAATAAGAGTATCATTTGTTTTGTGCGCCTATTTATTTGAAGTTGTTCATCCAGCACTCCCAGAACCGCCCATTCCGGAGTGAGAGGGGCCTCCTCTACCAGTTTCAAAGTTATAGAGGAGTGTACTTCTCGCCAGAAATGACGTATGTGTGGGCATTCCCAAAGACAGTGAAAAAGTGATGCCATTGGGCTGCCGCATTTCAAGCATTGGTTTGATTCAGTTAATCCCATTTGGTATCTCCTATGGGGTGACAGATAACCCCTGTGGAAAATACATAGCATCATTTCTCTGTATGTACTGGCCTTAAGAGTGGTATTAGAGAATTGCAATGTTTCTAGTATTTGGTCGGAGGTTAGATTTGGAAAGATAACCGTCCAGTGTGTCAGTCCTTGTTGGATTGAGGAGTAGTCTAAAGTATCTCTCAGATACTGATAATGAGGGGAAATTGACCCCCTCTCCCCTACCGGTCTTGCTAACAAGATATCTAGATCATTGGACCAATCTGCAGAGGTGAAATGTTGGGTTACCGATCGTATGTAATTCCTTGCCTGCTGCACCGCAAAACCATGTTATACCGGGACATTAAAATTTTCCTGAATTTGTGCCGTGTATAATATTAGTTTATTTCTAGGGATTACCAAGTCTCTGATACTTTTTATACGTAATGCAGGCCACCTTGTAAACGGATAGGAAGCCATACCCTTTTGGAATTCCGGATTCCTCAAAAAGGGGAGAAAAAGGGAGTAATGACTATTTAAGCCCTTAGATTTACGTATTGCCCACCAAGTCGCCCTTGTGGACATTAATAAAGGATTTTCCAAAATATTTGAAGTAAGGTCTGATTTTTTTGAGTGTAGGAAGGCCACCAGTGAGAGGTCTGGGATAAATGCCTGCTCCAAGGGAGTATTTGAGTAACTCTCTGTATTATGGAGCCAGTCCCTAATTATGCGCATCTGGCTAGCATAGTTATAAAGTTTGATATTGGGGAAATTTATCCCCCCCCATTGGACTTCCTTTGCTGCAATTTTGCCAGTGCTATCTTAGACCTCCCCCCTCTCCAGATAAAGGCCTTAAACTCCTTATTTAATTGCTTTTCCTCTTTGGTGGGGAATGTTATAGGTAACATCTGCAGTGGATAGAGGATCTTCGGAAAGAGTATCATTTTAATGATATTTGCCCTACCCGAGAAGGATAAAGGAAAGGTCTCCCAATTTTTTAGGGCATTGGTTATTCCCTAAGAACCTTGCGCATATTTGCTTCGTTCAGTAGATGATGATTATTGGGAAGTTGTAGTCCCAGGTAAGTGAGCGAATTTTTAGCCCATTGGACCTGAAAGAGACCATGCCATGAGGGCCGCGTAGACTGCCCCAGCCACAAAGCCACAGATTTAGACTGATTTATCACAAACCCAGAGCCCAAATTCTTCAATGATTTCAAAGATTTTTGGGAGTGCTTCCCTGGGATTAGATATATATAGCAAGAGATCATCAGCAAAGGCTGTGATCTTGGTGGTCTTGGACCCCACACTAATGCCTTTAAACTCGGATGTGGTTTGGAGAAGCCTAAGAAGAGGGTCAAGTGCCAAGTTGAATAACAATGGTGATAAGAGGCAGCCTTGGCGCGTACCTCTAGACATGTGGACCGGCTCTGTATATCCCCCATTCACCAATAAACATGTAGTTGGGCAGGTATATATAAACTTAATGAATTGTGCAAATTTAGGCCCGAATGCCCTTTGCTCAAAGATCCTTTGTAAATGTGTCCAGGATATCTGATCAAAGGCCTTTTCGGCGTCTAGACTCAAAAGCATGCTTTGTCCATTGTTGAACCTTGTCTGTCCCGATTCCACTATGGCTGCAACTGCCGTTCTGACTGCCTTAACGGAGAACCTGCCATGGACAAACCCCAGTCGGTGTTTTGAAAGAAGAGATGGTAGGATAGACTGAAGGCGGTTTGCTAGGATCTTGGCCAACAGCTTAAAATCCTGGTTTAGGAGGGTAATTGACCTACCATATCAGCAGGTTTATTTGGTTTTAGAAGAAGTGTGGTATAGGCATGGTAGGATAAGTAGGGCCATTTAAATGTAAGTGTTTGAATAGCGCGGTAAGGGGCGGGGCGAGTTTGGGTTTTAAGATCTTATAAAACTCTGCCGAATAACCATCCGGCCCGGGAGATTTACCATTTTTTTGTGCTGATATGGCCGCCTTCACTTCGGTCTCAGTAATGTTGGATTCCAACATTTCCGTTTGGGTATTAGTTAGTTTCGGGAGTTTAGCTTTCTCTAATAGTTTAGTGTGTATGTCAGGAAAGGTTGGTTTTTCTGTATATAGCAAGGAGTAATACCTATGGAATAAAACTTGGATGTCCGAGTTGGAAGTTTGCAAGGCGTTAGTGTGAGGGTCTTTGAGAGTGACTATTTGTGCCTTTTTTTTGTATGATTTGGTAAGATTGGCCATAAGTTTGCCAGATTTATTTCCCCACCTAAAGAATTTGCAGTTTTGATATTCCTGAGTTAATTGAGCTTGGGACAAGAGCATACTTTCCAGCAATTGCCTGGTGTTTTTGTAATTTGAAAAATTGTCAGCAGAGGGGTCTTGCGTGTATATGTGGAAAAGCCTGGTGACTTCAGCATGAAGGTGCTTATATTTCGCAGTGAAATCCTTGCGTTTTTTGCTGGTGTAAGAGATGACATGCCCACGTAATACCGCTTTGGCCGCCTCCCAATATAGTATGGGATTATCTTTGTGTCCAGAATTACACCACTCATATTCTGTCCACCGTGCAGTGAGATAATCGTGAAAGTCCTCTGACTGATATAGATTTGAAGGAAATCTCCATATGCGGGCGTGGGATTGAGCATGCGTTAACTGTAGACGTATGGAGACAGGGGCATGATCTGAAATTAGAATCGTGTGGATGTCTGAGCCCAGTAATTTGGGGAATAACCCAGCAATTGCCTGGTGTTTTTGTAATTTGAAAAATTGTCAGCAGAGGGGTCTTGCGTGTATATGTGGAAAAGCCTGGTGACTTCAGCATGAAGGTGCTTATATTTCGCAGTGAAATCCTTGCGTTTTTTGCTGGTGTAAGAGATGACATGCCCACGTAATACCGCTTTGGCCGACTCCCAATATAATATGGGATTGTCTTTGTGTCCAGAGTTACACCACTCATATTCTGTCCACCGTGCAGTGAGATAATCGTGAAATTTCTCGGACTGATATAGATGTGAAGGGAATCTCCATATGCGGGTGTGGGGTTGAGCATGCGTTAACTGTAGACGTATGGAGACAGGGGCATGATCTGAAATTAGAATCGTGTGGATGTCTGAGCCCAGTAATTTAGGGAATAACCTATCGCTAATAAGCAAGTAATCTATTCGTGAGGCAGTATGGTGCACAGCTGAATGGAATGTGTAAGACCTATCAGTGGGATGCTGTATTCTCCAGGGATCTGAGATAGTGTGAGTGGATTTGAGATATTGTATATGATCGCAACGAGAGGGGCATGCAGTAATAGGGGTAGAGGAGCGGTCCATGGCAGGGTCAGCAGCAGTATTAAAGTCCCCACCCACAATTAACAATGAGACTGATCTTTGGAGTAAAATTTGGGAGATTTTTGGGAAGAAATCTCTCTGTGAAGAATTTGGGGCATAAATATTTAACAGTGTGTAGGTCTCCGCTCCTAGTATGATTTCCATCAGCAGGTATCTACCTTGTAGATCCTTAATTTGATGGACGATTTCATATGGTAGGTTTTTACGAAATAAAATTGCTACTCCTTTTGTTTTAGATGTATGATTTGCCGTTAGGCACTCCCCAATCCAGGGAGCTTTTAGCGTGTTGGAAGGGTCAGACCAGTGCGTTTCCTGCAGAAACACTTTATCAGGTGTGAGGGTTTTAAGGTGAGACCCTATTCTTCTGCGTTTTATCGGGGCATTCAGGCCGCCCACATTCCACGAAACCAGTTTCAGTTGTGGAGTGTGTGCTACACCAGGGAATGCTGGAGAACTATGAGTGGTGTCTGCCGCCATAAAGATTATTATTCAAAGACCGGTGCCTGACAGATAGGAACCAATACCCTATGTGTCTGCTTTTGTCATGTATATGTACACATCCCCTGATGATAATCATTGGATGCCTAGAGGCCAGCCAGGAAACAAGGCTCATTATTCCCCAAGAAGGGGATGTATATACAACCCTGTCAACAGAACGTTGGATTGCAGCTTGAAAACATAACAATGACCAAATCAATATTGCTCTAATGGTACCATTTTCTAATTTTTCCTCCGGATAAAGGATAATGCCTGATAAACAATAAGAAAACAACATTAACAATGCTAACAAACATATGGAATTTTGAGGTCAATGACCTCCCTATAACCATGGTAACAAAATACGTATATAAGTAATTATTCAAGTAATTTAATAATTAAACAATTAACTGGTGACCCAGATAATATTCTTGACTTTTTTAAGTGAGATTAGCTGAAGTAGTAGGATTTGCATCAGGTATGTCAATCTTAGAGACAAATTTCCTTGCCTCCCTAGCATCAGTGAAATTATACTGCTGCCCATTGTGTTGGACCCTTAGAGTGGCCAGGTAGGCTAATGTTAATTTGCAATGATGATCATACAGGGCTCTGCAAATCGGAGTAAATTCCCTCCTCCTCTGCGATACCTGCGCAGAAAAATCTTGGAAGAGCAGAATTTTATTACCATCAACCCTGACCTCCGGGATAGCACGGTAGGCCCTCATGACACGCTCTTTGTCCTGATAGTTTAAGAACCGAGCTATAACCACCCGAGGCCTGTCTCTATTTCCAGAATGGTCAGGGCCGAGCCGATGTGCCCTTTCAATGCTCATGGTCCGTGAGTGGTCAGTGAGATTTAAAGCTCTAAGCAAGTCGTGTGTTATGTAATTGATCAAATCAGGAGGTTTCATTTTTTCAGGTATGCCTATGAATCTGACATTATTCCTCCTACTCCTATTCTCGAGGTCCTCTATTTTATCTTCGAGGATGGCTATTTTTTGTTTTTGTGTCTGGACTACGTTTTGAACGGTAAGTTGCGCATCATCCACGTCGCTTACCCTTTGTTCAAGTGTGACTATGCGTTTTATGTTTGACTCCATTGTGGATAGGGCACTTGTAAAACTGGACTGAAGCGCATCAAACTTTGCCTCTATTACAGATAAAAACTTTTGCTCTAACAAAGGAATCAAGTGAACAATTAGCTCCCTTGCTGTGTCCGCTGCAGAGTGGGCGGAGTCGTGAATTTCGGATTGGGATGGGGCTGTTGGGGTATCTTTAGCGGGAGCTTTAGTGGGGGAAGGAGAGTTACGCGATGCAGCTGCTGCTGCCTAAGTATTGTGCACCTTTCCTATTCTGGTTTCCTCGAAGGGCCCTAGGAATCGTTTCATACCCACTATTAAGAATGTGTTGAGGAGGTCACCAGTTTAGAATATGTAATACTTAACACATACTTATGACTACCAGAGTTTTATACAGAAATAAAAATAAAGAATACTTGTCAAAAAACATATAGTGCAATCGGCCTGTGTAAGAGCCAAGTTATAATGTGGGAGGTAATCCCAGTTAGCAATGAGGATGGGAGGGAGGTTATCAGACGAAAGCTTGCCAGATAACTAATAACATACTTATCGTCCAGGAGCCTATGTTCTGTGGAAGAAAATCCCGGGAAAGGAAGAAAAGAAGGGGGGGGGGGGGAAAGGATCTGTCCCGTTGTCAAGCAGTAAAGGTGCTGATACCGCAGTTCCCAGATTCTGGCCTCTTTAGTATGGTTAACCCCTCATGTTGCAGCCATCAGAGAGCTTGTTTACCCCTGTTCCCTTGAAGGCCTTGCTGTCGATAAACTCCCGACAGTTATCAAGCGTCTCCTGGTCCAGCCTGCCGTCCCGGATATGATCAAGTCTAGTGATGAAATTCGTAGACCAGGTCTGGTACTGATAGGCTTCCCGGTAATTGCAGAACTATGTTGCCGCAGCAGGAGGTGTCAGCTCCGAGATCCAACACATGCGGTAAGAGAATGCTGTATTTATCTCGAGCTATTGTGTCTGGCCTAGGTCACACAAGGTGCTGTTGATCCCCTTCGGGCCAAAAGCCGCTATTCGCAGTGTCACCGCGCCAGGTACCGCAACTCCACACCACTCAGTCCGCAGGGAACAGAATGCCCAGACCGTGGTACCGTCCCAGTTCCAAGAGAGCCCGGAAGGTGAAGGAGTCCAAAATGGTATTAGGACTGGGATGGTTACACTGAGCTCCACTTCGATTGTGTGATCACTGCTTTAGCTCTCGGGGCACATTCAGTATCGTAAGAGGAAGGCAAGCATCTGCTAGAGCCCCCCTAGGGAATCTGCCACCCCCACACCGTCAGGGATATCGGCGTCACTGCTATAGAGGTTCCGATAGTTATCAGATCCCAGTGCGGGGTATGGATCAGCGCTGCACGTGGCCTCTCTCCGTCCATTGCAGATGACTTCCAGGAGGCCTACAGATGAAACCAGGCCGCAGTCTGGGGCACAATGGTGAAAGGTAAGGAGGGGGATCGTAGCGTGGCACAACAACTGTCACAGGGCCGCTTCAAAGAATCTGCGGCCTACCCCACGCAGCAGGGAAAGCCCGATGGTGCTAGAGCATTATATGTAGTGTCCCACCTGGAAAAGGCAGCGCTCCGGACCGGTTTCCGTTGCAGTAAGGAGCGTCGGCACACACGGCCAGTTCAGACAGGTCTTCCACGTGCCGCACTTGTCCGGTAAGCCTCGGCTGTGTTGAGGTCTTCAGGCCCCCTATCGTTAGTGGGCCGTTTGCAGCACACGTGGCAGTGGCTGCGGCCCGGAGCCTGCAGAGTCGGCAGGCTAGACTTCCGATGAAAAGATGCAGGAGGCCAAGGTTCACTCTCCCCTTTTGCCTGCACTTACCCTCCCGTTATTTTGCAGACTAAGAGCTGATGATTAAGCCACTAAAACTGGCTGATGGTGTCGAATTCAGCAGAGTCTGAGAGGAGCCCGTTAAAAAGCGTCCATCTTGGGTGACACACGCACCGGAAGTCATATTGCAATTTTTAACAAGTTTTTGCTTACTTTTGTTAATTAGAAAAGAAAATCAGTCTTCTTCTTAATTGAATCAATTAATGTGTTTCTTTGCTTAGCCATGAATAATGAGGATATTAATGATCCTAAATATACGCATGATTCTCAGTTGGGAAACAAATCTGTTCCTAAATGTATGCATATGGAGAAAAGAACACTCTTAGCTCCTAAGAAGATAGGGGTGTGGTTCGCATTTTTCTTTAGGATCTGTGAATCGTTCTTACTTATCAGCTCTATGCATATATTTAGGAATGTTCCTAAAGTTTCTTAAGTGTTGATCAGGTCCAATACTCCTAAATATCAAAACAATGTATGAGCCCATGAGAGATTTAAGTCCCCTTTCCACCTTGGACAGGTAATTGAGCCTAACATCATAGCTACCGATTTCCCTTTATTTACAGACAAAACCACATCATACCAAATTTCGCTATTTTGTCAAAAATGGAATGCAGGGAATACTTTGAGTTATAAAAAAGCAGGTAATCCACAAAAGCAGATAACTTAACTTCCTGGTTCCCTATATTGATTCTTGTGAAATCTATCCAGGACTGCTGGATACAAAGGAGGGGATCAAGGGCTAGATTAAAGAGAAGCGGGGACAGGGGGGCAGCTTTGTCTGGTCCCTGTTGTCATGCCTACAGGAGTACTTAGACACGCCATTAATTATAAATAACTTAGAATGTTCATTTATAATGTATTGAATAAATTGCAAAAAAGTCTGACCAAATACCCCAACCAGGAAGATTCTCTGCAAGTGGAGCCAGTACACTTTGTCAATAGCTTTTTCTGCATCCAAACTTAGTAGCATGTCTGAATTAGCTTTTTTTTCCCAGAGGACCCTGCCACAATGGCTGCAATCGCTGTTTAGATTCCCTTCACAGAGAATCTATTATGAATGAATCCTAATTGATGTGGGGTACGTGTTACACGGCGCAAGAGTTTTACTAGCAGGGTGTAATCAGGCCACTTTCTATGTCTCCTTTTCCCCAGCTGCTAGGTAATCATCTCTGGAGGTCTGTCATGCTCTCACTGCTGATTGGGGGAGTGCACTTTACATAGCCTCTGCTGAGTGAAACAGGTGTCGGTTATAGCGTCTGGTTTCCTGATCGTGCCTGCTAACTGATTGTGTTCTGCTTGTTGCTGTTTGCATCTCCTTGATTCCCCGTTTACCCTGTGTATTCCCCTTGCTTTCCTGATACTCTCTGCTCGTTGTTTGTTGACCCCCTGTGTGGTGAGGTGCGCGGCGAGAGTAGTTCGCTACTCCCGTTGGCGGCCTCAGCCCCGGACAGGTTCTGGTCTCTACCCCACTCCTGAGTGGTGCGTGCTTGTGTTTACCATCTCTCATTGCTTCGGACTGTCGGGTGTGTGTTTGATCTGCCACGTGTTGTGAGCGTTCACCTGCTTTTGCCATCTAGCAATGTGTTGGAGTCCGCCTGTTGTACTCCTGTTTATATCATCTCCTCTCAGCATTGTACATCTTGCTTGTGAGTGTGTCTGCCAGCTAGTTATTACCGCTGTGTATTGGGCCATCTCCAACGTGTGTCGCTGTGCGTGTAGTTCCACTGAGTGTGTATTATCTCCAGTGGGTATTGCTGAGCAGTTGCTCCGCTGTATATTTCCAGCTTACAGTGTTATACTTAGGTAGACTATTCCATCTGTCTTAGTGCTGTGTTGCCATCCTGTTAGCACTGTTCCCTGTTCCATCCTGGGACCTGTTGTGCACCAAGCTCTGCCATTCCTAAAGTACCCTTTAATAAAGTATACCTTCCTTGTGTGGAGTTTCAGCCTGTATCATCTCTAGTACTTGTGATTATATCTCCTTTATTGTACACCTGTGCATGGGTACATTTTGGTATACTTGCATATTGCTCTATTGTTTATAAGGGTTTCGTGTGTGCATTGAGATTTGATGTACTGTGTATGAGGGTTCCAGTATTTGCATCTGATATCCACCTTACTGTTTATGAGAGTTCAGTGTATGCATACTTACCTGTGTGCAAGTGTTCCTGTGAATACCTGGATTCCTGCTTTTGTACCACGCTGCAGTACCCCTCTAGGGCTATCATCGGGGGCATGACCTATCAGACCAGCAGCCCAGACTATCCTCACCATCAGAGGCTCTAGTGAACACCTGGTGCTGATATAGACTCCGGGCCCTCGGTGAGAATCCCTTTGGCCGACTGTAACAGTACATAGCTGTGGTAATTGGGATTGCAATCTTTTATAATTTTAGCCAGAATCTTAAAGTCCAGATAAGTAATGTAATAGGCCTATATGAAGATACCTCCTATGGATTTTTGTCAGGCTTCAAGATGAATATGGTATCAGCGGTATTGAATGAGGGGTAAGGGTCTAGGGGCTCTATTTACTATCATTAGCGCATTGAGTGCTAATGATAGCAACCAGACTCGCTGCACCTCGCAGCGAGCCTAGCAGGACTGCCGGTAGTATTTATTAATACTTACCCCACCGGCGAGGTCCCACGACGGTCAGCGAGTCTTTCGCTGACATCGTTGAACCATGAAGTCTCGGCACATGCGCAATAGATGCCTTTTGGGACTTGTAAAATTTCAAGTCTCAAAAGACAAAATCACTGTGTATGCGCCGGGATCAGAGACAGACGCGTGCCCGGTCGGGTATGTTTAAAACCTTTGTTTACTTTTTTTATTAAATATGTTTATTAGGTAAAAATTTGTTAAAAATAGTTAATGTATATTTTTTCCTATTTTTTTTACTTGAATTTTAATGTTTTTGTACTGTATTCCCCCTCTTCCTCCCACCAATAACAGCTATTATGGGGAGGAAAAGGGGGGTATATGGGGAGACCACTGGAATACTTACCCTAACGCCATCTTCAGATAGCGTTATTTAACGTGTCGGCGCGGATTGTTAAAATCCGCACTGACAGTAAATGTAGGCCGGCGATCGGGAGGGTTAATGCGATCGTTGCCACGGTTTCCATGGCGATGATAGCATTGTAAATACTAATTTGTTTTCAGGGGGCGGAGCTTGCTGCAAGATGGAGTAGGACGTGTTCCACAGCAGCTCCCACATATTATCCTTCATACATCCTGTTTTGCCTGGTACCCCTTGCTGAAGCCTTCTAAAAAACCCTTCTCAAAGGACTCACCCATCCTTCTGCCTGCAGCGCTGTGAGTCTGGAGTCTGGCAGAGCTGTGGCTGCGGTGCTGTGTGCCGGCGGGTCTCCCCTTTCTGCCTCCGGTGGCTGGCGGTGTGTGGTCGCGGCGCCCGTCGCGTGGATCCTCCGCTGGGACTGTTTTGCTGTTGTTCGGCTGGGGGGCCTCTGGGGGGTCGGAAGAAGGTGGTCCACTTCGGTGCACTGCTCCCCTGGCGCCGCAATTGTGTTTGGCGCGAGTTCTCCTCTGAGGCGGGCGCCATCTTGGATTGGGAGCTCTGAGGTCGGGCAGTTGGCTGGCGCTACTCCACGGATCCTGCTCTCAGCTGTAAATTCCCCACAGAGTGGCTCTCCTACTGTGTGCTACCCTTCTCCTGCACTGTTTGGTGAACGCTGGAGTGTGATGGCTGCATGTTAGAGGGGTGCATCTGCAAACGGACCTT
Source organism: Limnodynastes dumerilii (assembly GCA_011038615.1). NCBI lineage: Eukaryota > Metazoa > Chordata > Amphibia > Anura > Limnodynastidae > Limnodynastes > Limnodynastes dumerilii. The sequence goes on from WWET01004977.1 coordinate 106,971, forward strand.
CTGCTGTGCCTCTGGAAATTTCTGTTCCCAGTTAGGAACATAGCATTTGCTGCAAGCCTGCATTTCAATATGGAAATTTGTGAGTAACATTCTGAAGCATCACTAGTTCTGCAGATTATTGACATTGCTTTTCTTGCTGCACTCCCAGGTCTCCCTGTGATTATTCCTACTCAGTGTACCAGCACAATCCTGCATTTCACTATTAAAATAAGGGAGTAGTATTCTACAGCATCACTGGTTCTGCAGATTATTGCCATTGCTTTTATTGCTGCACTCCCGGGCCTCCCTGAGATTATTCCTGTTCAGTGTACCAGCACAATCCTGCACTTCACTATTAAAATAAGGGAGTAGCATTCTACAGCATCACTGCTTCTGCAAATTATTGGCATGGCTTTTATTGCTGCATTCCCAGGCCTCCCTGAGATTATTCCTATTCAGTGTACCAGCATAATCCGGCACTTCACTATTAAAATAAGGGAGTAGCATTCTACAGCATCACTGCTTCTGCAAATTATTGACATTGCTTTTATTGCTGCACTCCCGGGCCTCCCTGAGATTATTCCTGTTCAGTGTATCTCTACAATCCTGCACTTCAATATAGAAATAAGGGAGTAGTATTCTACAGCATTACTGTTTCTGCAGATTATTGACATTGCTTTTATTGCTGCACTCCCAGGTCTCCCTGTGATTATTCCTACTCAGTGCACCAGCATAATCCTGCACTTCACTAATAAAATAAGGGAGTAGTATTCTACAGCATCACTGCTTCTGAAGATTATTGACATTGCTTTTATTGCTGCACTCCCGGTCCTCCCTGAGATTATACCTATTCAGTGTATCTTTACAATCCTGCACTTCAATATAGAAATAAGGGAGTAGTATTCTACAGCATTACTGTTTCTGCAGACTATTGACATTGTTTTAGTGCCGTGCTACCAGGCCTCCCAGTGTCACTTCTTCTGCCGCACATGGACATTGCTTTTGTTGCTGTATTCCTAGGCCTCCCTGAGATTGTTTCTATTTAGTGTACCACTACAATCCTGCACTTCACTATAAGAATAAGTGAGTAGCATTCTACAGCATCACCGCTTCTGCAACTCATGGACATTGCTTTTATCGCTGTAGTCCCAGGCGTCCCTGAGATTGTTTCTATTTAGTGTACCGCTACAACCCTGCACTTCACTATTAAAAGCTATAACTTACAATTAATAACAATCCCCTTCAAGTGAGTGAGTGGCACTTGTAACAGCTTGGTGTTCAGGACTCTTCTTTCACCCCTGGTCTGTTCAGGATGGGCAAATCATCCCAAGCAGCGTCTGCAGCTGCCAAATTAGAAAAATTTGCTCGGAGCAACACCATGAGTGGCCCACAGGGGCATCCTTCGGCTTCCAATGCGACTGGCCCTGTGTTGGAACCTGAGCAACCGGTGGCCTCATCGCCCTCGGGTCCGACCCTGGCGCAATTGCTTCAGGCTATTAATGATTCAGAGGCAAGAT
>WWET01004978.1:9620-25214 GCA_011038615.1 Limnodynastes dumerilii
CTATTTCTAACCCTAACTCTCCCCTCTCACTACCCTAACCCTAACCCTTCTTTCCTGGCAGCCTGACTCTAACCCTCCCTTCCTTGCAGCCTGACCCTAACCCACCATCTCTCGCAGCCTGACCCTTATTGTCCCTTCCATGCAGTCTGACCCTAACACCCTATGTCTTGCAGCCTGACCCTAACCCTCCCTCCCCTGTAACCTGACCCTAACCTTCCCTCCCCTGCAGCCTGACCCTAACCCTCCATCTCCCACAGCCTTACTCTAACCCTCCCTCCCCTGCAGCCTGACCCTAACCCTCCTTACCCCGCACAGAGAGTTTACTCACCTGTCCCTCGGTCCGGTGATAGCGGTGGCGGAGGTGCAGTGGAGGGATATCGTCCTTTCGGATGTCCCTTTTTCGCAATTCAGATTTTCGTGCCAGAGAATGCAACCGCCCGCAGCCTAACCATACCTTCCCCTTCTTCAGACCTATCCCCAAACCCTCTTGTTTGTCTTACAGCCTAACCCTAACCCTCCATGTCTCACAGTCTAACTCTAAAGCAGGGTACACGCTGGGACTTTTCAGCAGATAATCTTTCCAAATGCCCAATCAAATGACCGTTTCACCAGATATCTCACCAGTGTGTACTGTGCAAAGATCTCCTAATAGACACCAGACACACTTGCAAAAAGCAAAAGAGATCTTTCCATCGTTGATCTGGTATATTAGGAGCTCCAAGAGATCAAATCAAAAGATCACAGACCGTTTAAAAATGCCCCAGTGTTTACCCACCATTACACTCCCCTTAAGCCTTAACCCTAACCTCTTACCTGCCGCAGTCGCTGCAGCCTAACCCTAATCTACCCACCGCAACTGCCGCAACCTGTGTCTAATGGGAATTGGGGAAATAGGTTGCCCATAGCAAATTTCTGTTCTCAAAGCTTTTCGAACAATGACACAACTGCCATTCAGCTGGCGGCTGTTTCATGTTGGAAATTCGGCTGCTTGGAATAGTCACTGCATCCCGATAGTGGGAACTGAAAAGGTCACTGACTGCCTTTTATCCTCTAAATCCAAAAACAGGAGCTGTCAGACACAGAAAACTAGGTAAAGGTTTTTGTCCTGCAGATGAGTGTCCAGATATTTTTGTTCTTTTCCCCTCCTACACGTTTTCTATTTTTGTGTTGTAACTCAGTTTCTGATTGACCTCTTGGAGCAAAAAGAGAAGGACACCGTGCTAATAATATATAAAGAATAATAGTCACCACTATAGAAGAAACCTAGCAACTATATAATTAAACCCTTTATTCTTAAAACCAAAAAATATAACAGAACATTAAACCATGCAAACTCACATGAAAGACATATGACTACAATAATAAATACAGAGGAACCTTGCTGACTATTGTGAGCAATATTAGAGTGGTAAAGAAGTGTAGTAATTGTCCCATATGTAGGACGGGTGTGGGTCCCCGGTTAGAACAGCCTTATTTCGATAGGGCCATTTCCCCACAGCCAGTTTCAAACAGGCTGGGATTTCGGTGCTCCGAAAAGTAAGTAAAAATAGTCCCCCCACTCCTTTCCCTAATTCTAACCCTAACCCTCCCCTCTCACTACCCTAACCTTCCTTTCCTGGCAGCCTGACCCTAACCCTCCCTTCCTTGCAGCCTGACCCTAACCCACCATCTCCCACAACCTGACCTTAACCCTCCCTTCCCTGCAGCCTGACCCTAACCCTCCATCTCCTGCAGCCTGACCCTAACCCTCCCTCCCCTGCAGCCTGACCCTAACCCTCCCTCCCCGTCAGCCTGACCCTAACCCTCCCTCCCCTGCAGCCTGACCTTAACCCTCTGCTCTGCACAGAGAGGTTACTCACCTTGCACTCGGTCCGGCGATAGCGGCGGTGGAGCCGTAGCGGAGGGATATCATCATCGGCGGTATTTCCGAAGCAGAATGAACAGCTGAACAGCATACTCACCCATTCTGAAATAAAAGTAGAAACTGGTAAGTATTCGAAATAGGGACATCCAAAAAGGAGCTTTCGGAGAATTTCTTACCGGAGAATGCAACCGATATAGGACCGTATTCATACTTAAGAAGCAGGTGCTTCTTCAGTACGGTCTTTTACAAAATGACCTATCACGCATGTGTAGTAGTTCATTAACGCAATCTATGTACCAGTTAGGTAATAGGTAATAGTTTAGTAAGAAGGAAGCAGCGTAATGCCACCTCGGGGAGTGTTTAGGTAGAAGTGGGAGGGGGGGGGATTTAGATTAGGCATTGTCTGTGCATAGTTTCCTTATTAAGAAGGAAACTACGCACGCTAAGATAAGATAGCCCTTAATTGCCATAAGGTACCTAAAAATGGAGGCGGGTTAGGGGCGGGACGGGTGAGTTAGGTGCAGATCTGTCCTCACTTAACTTGCTCTTAAGTGTGAATACGGCCCATAGTAAGCAACTCTTACAATAATAGATTATGATGATCTGATTTAGTTACCACTAATGAAGATCCGAGGAACAAGTCATTAGGAACATATATGTTCCATAAAGGCAAGGTGAGATGGATGAGGACCAGATACGTTTTGCTGTGTCCTTGGAAACCTCCAATGTCAGTGGAGACACATAAAAGAAAGATAGGAAGTACACATAAAAGAAAGATAGGAAGTACACATAAAAGATAGATAGGAAGTACACATAATAGATAGGAAGTACACATAAAAGATAGATAGGAAGTACACATAAAAGATAGATAGGAAGTACAGATAGGAAGTACACATAAAAGATAGATAGGAAGTACACATAAAAGATAGATAGGAAGTAGTAATGGTTCTATGCAGGTTTCTTGGGAAGAGAAGCTCCAAATGCAGAGGACAAATAGTCCAACCAGCTTAACGGAGGCCACCCGGAGCTTGGTTTTTGGATATACCGTCGTTAAGGCTCTTTATTGCAGTGTAGATGTAATCGCGCCCGAGGCTTTTTCAAAGCAGGGGGGATCCTTACATTTTACATGCAGATATACATAACATTCCCCCACTATAGGGCTTTATATGCTATGCAACCCTATTATTAGGATAATTAGAGCTCTATTAAGTTGGAATACTGACATTTATCATGTAACATATAGAGTATATTTCCCATAATAAAGCTCTTTATTCCTTCTTAATTGTCCCTATAACAAGCCGCTATTTTCTGTGCACAATAAAGCTCTTTGTTTCTTATTCTTTGTGCTCAAATTATTTCCCATCGGGGTCACCAGAATTCATTTTGGGGCCCAGGACACGGGGCACGGCGCTCCGCCCACTATGTGACATCACTTGTGTTGTCACATATAGGTGGAGCATTGTTGACATCCAGATCTGATTCACAGCGGATCAATGTGTTTAAATGATTCTCTATATGTTATAGAGCTCTATCAATGGAGGTGAATATAGAGCCGTATTATGGGGCACTATTTAAATAACTTACCAAAAAAAACGTAGTTGTGAATCCGGTCCATAGTCAATATTAAAGCTCCTTAATAGGTCTAAATTACACCCTACAATAGAGTTCTTTACAGTGCTTTAACATAGCACCCTATTATAGGGCGAATTTAGAGACCTATTATTAGTGATAATTTTGACACAATTAAGAAATAAAGAGCTTTATAATAGTACATAGAGAGCCCAGTCATGGAAGTTAATTTGACATCAGTTGATGAATAAAGAGCTTTATTATGGGATATATAGACTACATGTGTATGAATTGTTGGCATGCTTTGGGCAGGTGAGTGTTAAGCCGGTTTTTGTTCCTATTTTACCTGGGTAAATGTTAGGGTAAAATACAAATATGTTTCATTCCTACTTGTTAAATCCTACAACACGCAACATTTTTTCCTCTGCTCAGCCACAGAGACTTGAAGCCAGAAAATTTATTACTAGATGAAAAAAATAACATTCGGATAGCAGATTTTGGCATGGCGTCCCTGCAGGTCGGCGACAGCTTACTTGAGACTAGCTGTGGGTGAGTTCAGATTTCACAAGGTCATGCAAAACAAAGATGAACAGTTCTTGTATGTTAAAGTTTCTTTTATTATTATTTTATTATATTTTTTTCTGCTTGGTATAACTGTGCATTAGAAGCATGCATTATGTCTGTCGTTATGTACGTCTTCATGACTTTGGGTTGTATGCAGACTCCTTAAGACCACATTTACACAATCTACGTATGGAAAAGATATGTAGATTACGTTATAAATTTACTGCGCATGCGTATATGTTATATGTCCGGGAGTCTGCATACGGCCCTTTAACCTTAGGCATTGACTTGTCAGATGCAAATGTCCCATTGTCTGATATTGTGTTGTACCAATCTGATGTGCTTAACCTGTTCTGTGCATCTTGTATGTTTACGTGACTCCTAAAATTCTGACTTACATTAGCAACATGAAACTACTTAACAAATTCTTCTCCTTGTCCTGCTGTTAACATCCCTATTCTCTCTCTCTCTGTCTTCCTGTGACTCTTCTTTTTTTTCCATGTCTTGCACGCTTGTTGACCAGGTCTCCTCACTATGCATGCCCTGAGGTGATCAAGGTAAGTGTGAACGGCTTTCACGTTTTTTCTAATATTTCAATTTCTTCTAATTTTCTTAGTAATAACACAACGATGCGATGAAAATATTTTGTCTTAAAAATCAGTTGCTAACCTCTTTTACGTTATCGGAGGCCTACTTTTTACACAAAGAAAAATCTATTGTTCAAATATAGGGACTTTAGATATTTCAGTAAATAATATAATCTTCTCCACTGCACCCTTCCTCTCCTCCCTTTATCTCCATCCATACTCCTTCCCAGACCCTCATCTCCACCAACAGTTGCTGCCTTACCTCCCACCTGATTACCACCACTTATTCCCACATCCAAGACTTCTCCTGTGCTGCCCCTGTTCACTGGAATATCCTACCACAGTCTATTAGACTATCCCTCACTCTCCAAGCTTTCAAGTGCTTCCTCAAATCCCACTTCGTTAGACTAGTCTACCTTTCTCATCCCAACCTCTCTCACTCCTCTCTCCCTATCATTCTAACCCCTAGTTCTTTCTCCCACCCCCTGCTTTCTTGTGTCTCCTCATTTACTTTATATTTGACTACCCTATTACCCATATTCTACCCTCTATACTATATTTAACTTATTAACCTTATATGTAATTTGTATATTCTTTGTCTCACTGTATGGTGCTAGGGATACTTTGAAGTGCCTTATAAATAAAAGATGATAATAATAATAATAATTCAAGCTAGTCAGGAATGTTCTCTGAGAAGTACAATTATTGCAGGCTAATGAACGCCATATTGGCCAAGTTTCCCAGAATCCTCCAGGACCTCTGGAACAACATGGCTGCCTTCCACTTCCTTTTCAGAAATGAATGGGCAGAACAGGGCCTTATGATATGATTCATAGATGTGTAATACTGCTACCGCAACAATGATTGGCCAGTGTGAGGAAGGTAACATAGGCCGGTGTCTTAAAAATCCAGGAAGACACAAAAAAATAACAAAAATGCTGGGGATTTCCTGCACATTATTGAAATGTAAACTAAATCCTATTAAGTCTCTGAGGAAACACAAAAATTCTGAGGCATATATCATTCTTCTGTGATCTGTATTCATTTCCATGCAGTGTATCAGAGCAATTTTAGAATGGCAATATGCAATATTTTACCTTTGGTGTTTTGTGTATGAAGAATTGATTCCTCTGTCAGCACATCTGTCACACTATACCACCTGTAAGGCTGAAAGCCCCTGTATTAGTCTCTATTTATAGGATCTCATTTGCTTGTACATCACAATCCCTACATCACGAATACACCATACATGCAATACCTAGTGTTCTATATTTCCAGCAGCTCTCATCCATTAGTGAGGATGTCAATTTATAATTTACCTTAAGGCATGCAAACATACATTAAATATATTCACATCCCAGGCTGAAGAAATAGCAATTGTTTGCTGTAATAAGATAAAAAAAATAAAATAAACACTTCTGTATTTTCTATACATACAGAAATAAAACATAGATATTTACTTGCTTACTGCTTTTCTTCAGAGCATTATGCGTCTCCAGTGGTTCAGGGGATAGAGGATTTCATTTTGAGAGATCACATTTCCCTTCTTGTAGGTTTGGTGGCGTATAATGCTGAGGTATGGGAATAATACAGACACAATTTCCTGAGTGTGTGATTTCCAGATGTTGTGGCTTTGATCTGTTTTATTGTTCTGCATAAATGATTACACTTACCGTATTAACATTATATTGATATATAGTATATTTTCTTGTGCGGGGTTTTGCAGACTAAGCATATAATATATGTTCAGATGTTCTCAAATCCAGTGCTGATTGATGTTTAAAGTTCATTCAACACTTCGTAATAATGATTCATAACAATGGAACGCATATATGCAAGCAATGTAAGCAAAAGATACGTAGATGACATAAAAAAATTGACTACGCATGCGCAGTAGTCAAAATCGCGAAACACCGGACGTATATGTCCGGTACTCTGCATACGGTCCAATGATTGAATGAAGCGTAATTTCACGTTTAATCCGGCCAGATTATTTTTAAAATAATAAATAATTATTGGCAGTCGTTAATCACAGATGATGGAGAAGGGGATTATGGCCCTGATTCACACTTAAGAAGCTTGTGTCTAGTAGGTCATTTACACAATTTACATACCAATTAAGTCTTTAAAGACCACACGGAGAAGTTTAAGTAGAAAAAGGCGGCATAATGCCACCTTAGGGTGTAATTAAGTAGAAGTGGGAGGAGGAGGGATTTAGATTAGCCGGGGAGGCAGGGAGAGGCAATGTCTGTACGGACATTGCACGGTAAATTAAGGTAGTGCCATAACTTCCATAAGGTACCTAAAAATCGGGGGCATGTTAGAGGCAGAACGGGTGAGTTAGGTGCTGATCTGTCCGCACCTAACTCTTAACTGTGAATATGGTCCTATGTGTAGTGTTGGAGTATTATAATATAATAACTAATTCTGGATCCAGAATTAAGAAATGTGGGCGTTTTCTGCCTAACAGTCTTCAGAATCAGGTTCTGGGAGCTATGATTCCGGGTCTCCATTGGATCCAGCATTCTGAGCAGAAGATCGATCCAAACTTATTAGGCTTTGATGGGATTTATTTTACATGTATCAATAAAACCTATTTTTGAATATGTAAATATACTTAATTAGTCAATTGAAAATAATATTAAGTAAATGTTAAAAATTATTTCTATTTGTTACTTGTAATTAATTTGTTAGGGGAGGAGTTTGTGGAGTTGTAGCTGATGATAGGAACTTTTCTGTTATGTGTGTGAATTTACTGCATTGGTTCAGCCCACTCAAAAACGAAGACCACAAGTAACAAGAATATGTATAATACCAGGGGGGATTCCCTTACATCCCTTTATTTTTATTTTTTTATTTCGTTTACTTTAAACCCAGGGTTCTCAACCACTGGTACTAGTAACACTGGGGGAACTTGGACCATTGTTAGGGCAACTGGTCATGGTTGAAAGGAGGCACGATACCAAATGGCCAAGGACATAATTTATAAAATATCTTGATATCTTGGGGGCTAAATGGTATGTATACAAAATGCACCTTAAAATCACTGCAACAATATGTACACAAAAGCAACAAAACCCCTGAAAATATATGTATAGAGCATGGGGATGTGTTTACATGATATGCAAAGTGATATGCAAAGTGGTGCTTGAAATGATTCCATAGGGTGTAACTGGTACTCTCCAAAAAATGGGTGACAACCGCTGCTTTAAACAATCCAACCCTGGGTAGAACATGAAAGCATGGGCGATTCCCCAGTTCAGATTAGGAAGTAATGTGACATTGGAGCGTGTAATATACAAGGTAATAAAGCAGGATATTTTTTTTTTTCAAATTTCTAAGGGAGAAAAGTACGACGGGCGCAGAGCTGATGTCTGGAGCTGCGGCGTAATCCTGTTTGCACTTCTTGTGGTAAGAAAAGCAAAATAAAATAAAATAATGAACTAAACAACAAAATATTCATATACATGGAAAATTCTTTGTGTTCTATTTTCTGTAGACTTTACCTATAGTTCATTCCTGATAGCACAATATATAGCTGAGCCGCGCTGCGCTTACACCTATTTTTTAGATGTCAGTGTGCCCGGTTTTTGCGTTGTACGCCAAGACCATGGGAGGGAGCACAGAAATTTGGACGCAACTGATTCGCCTGTGTTTCATTCCATGTGCTTTGCGCTAGTGGATCGGGGTGTTCGCCAGCTTAATTTATAGAGCCGCGGGCGCCTGCTACACTATTTTTGTGGCGTTCGGGGGCTCTGTAGATGATGGTGCCGGGAAGGGAGGGGGGGAATTATAGCACCAAGACATCATCATCTATAGAGCCAGGACAGTGACATAAGTTCTGCCCAGGCGCCCAGAGGCAAGGGAGCGCGGACTGCACTGACGTCATATCGTTGCACAGCGCAGTCCTGGGAAGAGGTAAGGTTAATCCTTTTTAACAGCTTGTGCCTGTAACCAGAGCCTTCAGAAGCCAAATCCAGGACCAGTCACTGCAGAGGGGGACAATGGGCCTGATCCAGAACAACGATGTAGCGCTGAGCGTGCTAACGCTCAGCGTTACATCGCTGACTCCCCCCTGGCACTCCCCCTGTGCGGGCGTATGGCCCCTTCGTTACGCCGGGTGAAAGCTACCCTAGCTTCGCCCGGCGTAAGGAAGGGGCCATACGCTCACACAGGAGCGTATGGCCGCCTAGCCCGCCCCCCTAGCCTCATTTACTTACCTCCCCCCGCCCTCCTGGAGTAACGTGAGCGTTGGGACGCTGGAGGACGTCCCCTCCAGCGTCCCAACGCCGCTACTACGATCTACGATCGGGCGTTTCCATAGTAACGCCGGGCAACATCTGCCCGGCGCATGCGCATTTGAGCTACGGCCGCCGTACTAGTGGAGGACGTCCCCTCCAGCGTCCCAACGCCGCTACTATGGACGCCCGATCGTAGGTCGGGCGTTTCCATAGTAACGCCGCCCAACATCTGCCCGGCGCATGCGCATTCGAGCTACGGCCGCCGTACTAGCGACGGCGGCCGTAGCTCAGGATCAGGCCCAATGTAAGTGCAATGGCAGTGCTCACTGCTTCTATTGCCTCTGGTTCTTCCACCGCGCTTTAATATAGTGTAGCAGGCACCCACGGGGCTCTGTATAGGGTTTTTAGTTTATTTAAAATACAAACAATACAATACAAAGTACAAAACAAATCAACATTTCTTTTATTTATTTTTTTTAATAAAAAAATACAGAAACAGAATTTTAAAATATTGTAAAAAATAATGTAAAACGTATATTTTTGAAACATGCAACTTGTATAGGCTGCTGTATCTCCATACTCATCCATTCAAGTGATTGAAAAAGCGCGCTCATTTTCAGTAGGACCTACAGTATCTGTACAGTATTTGTAGTTGTTAATGTCGGAACTCTGGAGAGGATGCTTGTCCACTGCATTAAATTCGGGATCAGCTCCTAGGTGTCTTGGTATCATGGTATGTTTCAGGTTTTTGGAATAGTTTAATGGTTCAATACTGGTTGCAATCTCTGGTTAGAAAGTGTGGCTTCCGAAGTTACTTTTCGAATGTCCCTTTTTCCGAAGCTTACACTTTTAGCAATTTTTTTAATAAATGGGTGAGTGTGCCGTTCGGCAGATCGCCGGAGGAGAGTAAACTCTTTCTGCGGGGTTAGGGTCAGGATGTAGGGGAGGGAGGGTTAGGGTCAGGCAGCAGGAGTGGGAGGGTTAGGGTCAGGGTGCAAGGGAGGGAGGGTTAGGGTCAGTCTGTGGGAGATGGTCGGTTAGGGTCAGGCTGCAAGTAAGGGAGGGTTAAGGTCAGGCTACCAGGAAGGAGGGTTAGGGTAGTGAGAGGGGAGGGTTAGGGTAAGAATTAGGGGAATTACTGAGGGACTTTTTTTTAACGCTTTTCGGAGCACCGAAAGCTTGGTGCTCCGTCGATCGATTGCAATGCCTCCTCGAGGCATATGCAATCGAAATCCCAGCCAGTTCGCAACTGACTGGGAGGATTCTGCTTTTTCAAAAATGGGACTTTCGGACCGGAGCCCCACACCCGTTCAATACATACATGTATTTTATACAAATTCTGACCAAATTCTTACCAAAACAAAGATGGCTGCGTTGGTTTAAACACGACGCAGTACAAAGCGGGTAAGAATATGCACGCCAGATTTCAATAATGGATCTTTTTTTGCAGGGAGCGTTGCCCTTTGACGATGACAACTTGCGCCAGCTGCTAGAGAAGGTAAAACGCGGCGTATTTCACATGCCGCATTTTATTCCACCGGACTGTCAGAACCTGCTGAGAGGAATGATCGAAGTGGAACCAGACAAGCGACTCAGTGTAAGTCACTCCCAGTGGCAGGGTGCAAACCAATCAAATCGTTACTGGCTGCATCCTAAATTCATGCTTCTTCTTTTGCAGCTAGAGCAGATTCAGAAGCATTCGTGGTATTTGTAAGTAACACTAATATTTTTTTCTATTAGTATTGTAAAACGTTGTAAACACGTTAATCACAGTGTGACCGGTGCAGCTATCGTCTAGGACTCCTCATAGGTCAAATACTGGGCAGATAATGCAGCAGTGACGGGTATATACAAATGGTGACTCAACACAACGTAACGCACTATTTAGGCTGTGGCATCTTATATACATGTTTGTGTGTGAGCAACGTCAGGACCTGATTCAGAGGTGAATGTATGCCAGCTGACGTGACGTCTCTGTGTGGGTTTCTCCCGCACATGCTCAGACCTGAAGAGTGTACAGTCACAAGGCCCAGCCCTAGGCATAGGTGGAGGAGGCAGGTTGCCTAGGGTGACAAGGCTCCTGGGGGGTGCCAGATGCATGATAAATATGCCTGCTTGAAGTCTTATCAGTAGCGCTGGAGTTCAGTTCTTCTTTCTGACAGTATGACTGTATTTTTCAGTTACACTGTCACTTAGAGCAACAGAGATCCAGCGCTACTGATCTGCCAGCATGACCCAATTAGCATTTCTGACAGGCAGAGGTAGCTATGAGCAGGGGAAGAGGAAGCGACATATCAAGCAGGGGCAGATATAGTACAGTAGTGCCGAGCGGTGACGTCATTTCTGCGCTCTGTACACCCTGCGTGTGTATATGAGTCCCATCAATGATTGAAGAAAGAAGGTAAGAGACTGTAGAGGGGGGTTGGAAGGAAAAACAAAGGAGGTGTAAATAAGCAGAGGGAGAAGGTGGGAAAGTCAGGTGTGAAGAGGAGATTAGGTTTGAAGAGGAGACTAAAGTGTGAAGAGGAGATAGGTTTGAAGAGGAGAATAAAGTGTGAAGAGGAGAATAAGTGTGAAGAGGAGAATAGGTGTGAAAGGGAGAATAAAGTGTGAAGAAACGAATAGGTGTGAAGAGGAGAGTATGTGTGAAGAGGAGAGTATGTGTGAAGAGGAGAATAGGTGTGAAGAGGAGAGTATGTGTGAAGAGGATAATAAAGTGTGAAGAGGAGAATAGGTGTGAAGAGGAGAATAGGTGTGAAGAGGAGAATAGGTGTAAAGAGGAGAGTATGTGTGAAGAGGATAATAAAGTGTGAAGAGAAGAATAGGTGTGAAAAGGAGAATAGGTGTGAAGAGGAGAATAGGTGTGAAGAGAAGAATAGGTGTGAAGAGGAGAATAGGTGTGAAGAGGAGAATAGGTGTGAAGAGGAGAATAGGTATGAAGAGAAGACTAGGTGTGAAGAGAAGAATAAGGGCTCTATTTACCTACCTTAACTTTTTTAAATGAATGAAGCAGTTCCAGGCTTGCTTCGGCTCGCAAGTGAACCTGGCGGCTTCATTCATTTAAATTTACTAACTCACCCCTCCGGCGAGGTCCCGCGATGAACTTTGTGGGCATCGCAGGAGACTTCATTCATACTTCGTATACCTGTGCATGCACAGAGACTCCAACGCGGGACTTTGAAAATTTCAAGTCCCGGCATGAAAAACACGGCACATGCAAATTTATTTATTTATTTATTTATTATGAATTTTGATAAGCGCACATAGGTTTATCCCAGTGGTCTCCCGATACATGCCCCCCTTTTCCTCCCCCTAATAACAGCTATTAGGGGGAGGAAAAGGGGGGAATATAGGTAGATAACTGGGATAAATGCAGTAACGCCATCTGGAGATGGTGTTATTTTATCCTTTGGAGTGGAATGATAATATCTGCTCCGGGGGTTAGTAAATATAATTTAGAGTCGGCCCACATTAAGAAGAACGTGCCGGCGAAGATAAATGATGTCTCAGGCCATCGTCATGGAAACACCAGATTTCCATGGCGATGGCATTTTTGTAAATTGTAAGTGCTTCATTTTTAAGTGATAATGTCCATTTTACAGTGAAAACAGGCATTATCACTTAAAATAAAGTTTGGAAATATACCCCTAGGTGTGATGAGAAGCAGAGGTAGAGAAGTGCATAGAGGACAGATTGTGTTAAAAGGCGTTAATGAGGGAATTCATCTATTTAGGAGGAATAGCTAAAGAGAACAGTAGGGAAATAATGGGGGTATTGGGGATATAATTTGGGGAGTTTAAATGGTCCAAAGAACATGTGAACTTGACAGGAAAATTGATAAATGGGGTTAGATGGTTATTAATAGTAATATAGTATAAATATTGTGAATAAGAATAATTCAATGTTGGGACTGAAATTGGTGGGGGGTGGGGAGCTGGGGAGGTGGGAGCACCAGCTTAAGTTTTGCCTAGGGCTCCGCATTGGCTAGGGCCAGCTCTGGCAGTCACGGACGATTCTGATAAGAGAGCAACTCGAGCGGCGGCGGCTTGAGTTCTGAGGGGCGTGTCAAGGAAGGGAAGAGGAGGAGAGATGCAGTCAAAGTACAGTAAGGGGTGGGGCCCCAGCTAGTGCCCCCAAACACAGACATAACAAAGGGCTGTTTTCATTACAACATGTGCACCAGCCCCAGGTCATGTCTAAGTTCAGGGGTGACCTTCCACGACCTATTTCTTACCCTTGCGTTAGGAGGTGACACTCACATTACACACACACATTACACACATTACAAAGGGTCATAAATCGCTGCTAATGTATTATACCTGTCACATCGGGCCTGATCCAGAACAACGATGTAGCGCTGAGCGTGCTAACGCTCAGCGTTACATCGCTGACTCCCCCCTGGCACTCCCCCTGTGCGGGTGTATGGCTCCTTCCTTACGCCGGGTGAAGGCTACCCTAGCTTCGCCCGGCGTAAGGAAGGGGCCATACGCGCCCGATCGTAGATCGGGTGTTTCCATAGTAACGCCGGGCAACATCTGCCCGGCGCATGCGCATTAGAGCTACGACCGCCGTACTAGCGACGGCGGCCGTAGCTCTGGATCAGGCCCATCATCTCTACATCCAGTAAGGAAAAAAATATTTTATTCACGTTTTTATTAAAAATGTCAAACATTTTTTGCAATTATTTTGTGACGTTTACAATCCGACAGAAGCTCTCGCCATAATCAGAACTCCATTTACAGTCAGCATTACACTGTACTACCCTGCATTTGCACATCGTATTTGGCCATGTAGCTGCATTTCACTTAGCTGCTGTGTCCCCATACACTACGCCTTGTCACTGCTTCCAATCCAAAGGCTCCGTTGTGTGTGCTTTTAGATCACACACAACCCGCTCCCTTTAAATTTACTACAACTCACCCGTCTGGCAAGGTCCCGCGATGATCTCTGTGGTCATTGCAGGAGACTTCAGTCATATTTGGTATACCTGTGCATGCGCAGAGACTCCAAAGTGAGATTTTAAAAATTTCAAGTCCCGACATAGGGGTATAGCAGCCCCAACCAACCTGTGGGAGGCTTCCACGTGATCCACACGATTGCTCTCCCTGTGCTATTACCCGGATCCCTGTCAGTGGCACTGAGACATGATAGACGCGGAGGCGTAAAGGAAAAAAGGAAAATCAAGTTCTGCTTTTCCATTAATTATTATAAGTGAGTCTTGCTCTGCTTCTCCTCCAAGCGAAGACATGGTAATTATACATAAAATCATGCATATGAATGCAGAAAAACGCATCATCCAATCATGAAGCCATTCCGCGAGCGTCTAAACAATCTCTTCATTACAGATTTTTTAAGCAGTTTTTATACTCTATTAAACCGATTATAAAACCCTTAAATAATAGTAATTTAGAAAGTAAATACTTAATTAGGTCCATATGCATGATTTCCCTTGGCCGTATGATACTGGCATTTGTAAGGACTTGGCACGTTGATAGCTCAAGAGACCATGACAAATTGTGGCCAAACACACAGCTGTCTAAGCTCATCCATGTTAACCTTTTATGTCCTGTACATACAATTACCCATAAGACATTGCAGCATTAGATTAGGGAGACTCTTAAGAAGCATTCCATTCTTATGCTTACATTGCTGCAGTGGTTGGACCTACATTTCTGAGGCCCTGAAGCTTGAACTGTTTTTAGGGCCCCTTTGCAACCAGCAACAACAGGGCTACACCAAAGAAAGTCCAAAGGGCCTTGTTGCACTTGCAATGACCTTGAGGCCCACACTTAGACATGACCTGTGGCTGGTGCATATGTTTTGTGCTCTGCCCTGTCTGTCAGTGGCTGACATAAAAATCAGCGCTCAGCGCTCCATGTATGAGTGTATGTATATATATATATATATATATAGCACAGTAGCGTTCAGCACTCATAAATGAAGTGCCAAGCCTGATTTTTAAGCTGTCAGCCTCTGACAGCTTATATCATACAGCAGTCCTAACCAGTTCCACCGCCAGTCCTACCTGACTCCGCCAAGTCCCACCCATCCAGACTCCGCCTCCTTGCTATGGGGGCCCCTGCCTGCTACTCAAAATGGGGACTGGTGACACACATGGCAAGGCAGGTTATGCCAAACAAAAAATAATTGGGGCAATTTAGGCAGTCGCAGTGGGCTCTAGATTAGATTTTGCATTTGGGCTCTAATTCCTTTTAGATATATAATTGACTTTGACAGATCCTGTAATATCCATATATTATTTCTTCTTAAGACTGTCTTGTAATTGAATGCCATAGATGCAGCCATTTTGTCTTCAGTTTATCATTGTTTTATGTCAATTGTTCATTGTGAAAACCTTAATCCACAGTGTTAAATTGACAAATCCCCTTTAAAGCATACATTGGAATATAAATAATATTCAAATTGTGTTCATTTAATTAGCTTTAGCGCTCATTGTATAAGTACATGTAAATTTAATTAACATATCATACCATATCCCCAAAGAATGCATTAAGTAGATTTCCATATTTCACTGATTATCTCGTTATGTCTTTATCACTTGTTTATATGCCTGAGGTTCCCACAAGATATGCTATACAAAGTAGACTAAATTAATATAAATATATGTGATATAAGTGTGATATATATGTGGCATCTTCTGTGCCAACAACACAAATGCCATTATTTACATTTTACTAACTATGGGCCTGATCCAGAGCTACGATGTTACACTGAGCGCTGTAGCGCTCAGCGTAACATCGGTGCTCTG
>WWET01004978.1:25783-50036 GCA_011038615.1 Limnodynastes dumerilii
GACGGCGGCCGTAGCTCAGGATCAGGCCCTATGTGGTGTCAAAGGGTTGCCATGCTAATTAAATTACCCAAAAGCCTTTTCTTTTTGAAAGACGCTCTAAGTTTAGCCTGCAGGGCAGTCTGCCAACCCTTGAGGAATATGCTTGTTTTCCACTGATCTGCCCCAAGGCAAATAAATATGGGCCTGACCCTGTCATAAAAATTTCCTCACCCCAGTCAAGCCAGACCCCGCCACTAACTGGAGATGAGTGAAATTGATATCAAATTATGAACTGAGCCATTTCAGATGAAGCTGCAGCAATACAAACGTTCAGGCTGCACCAATTCAAGATCTAGCAGAGTAGATGCGGACACAGTGTTTCCTGACCCACCGCCGCTGCTGCTAAAAACTCTCTGCAGGGGTGGGCCAGGCAAAGTCTGTGTTTGTGGCTGCAAGCACTAGCTGTAAGCTGCTAGGAGGGAGGCTCCAGTTGGGTACTGAGGGATGTCAGAACTGATGGGAGCCTCTTTCTGCCAAATGCTGCAGCCAGCAATGCAGAGAAGAAAGGAGTTAAACACGTTTTAGTTGAGGAGAGGAGAGGAGAAGATGGGGGAGGGGGAATTAAAGAACTTTATTATGGGTGAATATACAGCCCTAATATGGAGGTTAGTTTGAGTACAAAAAAGGAGGAATAAAGAGCTTCATAACGTGATATATAGACTTCATGACCTAGAATGTTACCTTAATTCTACAGAAATTATCCCCATAATAGGACTCTATATTCCCCCCATAATAGGACTCTATATTCCCCCCATTATAGGGCTCTCTATATGATATACAGCCCAATTAGGGGATATAGGGACTTATTATGAGGGACAATTGGAGGACAAATAAGGAGGAATAAAGAGCTTCATTATAGAACATATTGGGCCTGATCCAGAGCTACGTTTCCATTACGTTTCATCGCGTAGCGTATTTACTATGCACTCCCCTAGGCACTCCCCTCGCATGTACATACTTTGGCCATTTTCCGCTTCCCGAACCCTACCTTAACTTTAGACAGTGTAACTACTGACGTGCGTATAGGCAGCACGCACTTACGAGCCTAAGCACGCCCATACTGTACAATTTAAATGCCTCACCCCGCCTCTGAAGCACAATTACGGGTGTCATATGGCTGGCACGCCCCTAAGTTCGTAGTTATGCTGAAGATATGTGACTGGCCCTTACGCTCTTAGTTACGTAGTGTAACATCTGCCACGCGCATGTGCAGTAAGTACTAATGGACGCGTCTACGGTAAATTCACTCACATACGTAGCTCTGGATCTAGCCCATTTTATGTATTAGACACCCAGGGCCACCAAGATGAATTCTGTGCTCCGGTACAGCAGCATCTTAAGCCCTCTCCATTGTTAAATAATACAGATACTTTTGCACTGCCAAAAGGGGTGTGTTCAAACCTATTGGGGGTGTGGTCTGTTCCTCCTAGGAGGTTTAAAGTGCTAGGGCATCTATAGAATACAACCTGCATTGCTGCCTACACCATTGGTAGAGAGGTAGAGATGTGCCACGCCCTCTCACTAGAGTGCGACATATCTCCCAGCCTTCAGGACAAAAGTAATGTGTAACTTTAATAATAAAATTCTTTAATTGTAAAACAAATAAATTAAGGATAAAAATAATGAATTGATTTTATTGAAAGAGCAAAAAACCCAAAGGGATACATAAACTACCTCCTTTCACCCTGCTTATATGTCTCCATCCCCTTTGCATACCCAAGCCATCCTTTCACCACCTTGTAAGTCTCCAGCCATCCTTTCACCCCCCTTGTATGTCTCCAGTCATCCTTTCACCACCTTGTATGTCTCCAGCAATCCTTTCACCCCTCCCCCTTCTTCCCTTGTTTGTCTCTAGCAATCCTTCCTTTCCAGTCCCTGGCCATTTCTCATTGATCCTTTAAATGACTTACCTTGGCTTTGCTGGTGTCCCAGTCCCTGTGTGTGTGTGCTGTAGCTGTTCTCCTTGACGACAGCTCCTAATTAAGTTAAACCGTGCAACCACTGCACCCCCCTAATGACACATCTACCACCTGGGCACAAGTAATTAGAACGCCCCCCCCCCTCGGTGTCACTATTTGCACCTACCTGATTCGAAGTGCAAGTACTAATGATGACAGTTCTAACAATAATGATGCTTCTTAATGTGTGACGCATGCACAGTAGAGAAAAGCAGAAGCAATTCAATCCAAATACAAAGAAAATGGGGAGATTTAAAAAATCGAAACTCTGTATCCGGTCCAAAGCCTCCAACCATTGTACATTAGGCAGCATTTACAAGAGCATGCTTATTACACTGCAGTCGTGTGCATAATTCATACGGTGCTACATTAGGACTGGACGTCTTGCATTTAATGCAGCCAAAATCAATATCCACGTTCCCTGATCTCCATTCTCATAGTCCAGCACTGCATCGAGTAGTCATATGACAGACATTATTACTCCGCACCACAAGGAGGGATTTCAGTCTTTGTAAAACAAAAATCAATTGCACTGCCTGGATTTTCATGCTCTTTAAACATTTCATATTCTCCTGTGCACATGGTACAAGATACGCTGCTTTCTGTTTCTTTTTTTAGCTTCTTTTTTTTAAATAAAATATACCTGACCCAGGTGCGCAAAATTCTCCTATTTTCGATGGCAAAGATGGGAAGATGACTGCATTTTGCGTGTGCGCAAGGTTACTGGCCGCAAGAGTAATTTGTTGCTGTTCTCAATTTAGAAGCCGACAGCAAAATGTCAATTATTTAAGACGCGGTTCTGATTTAGGAAAAATGAATGTTGTTGCTGGTACACTGTCGAAAGTGTCTACTGCTACCCATGTACTATGATCTGCTGTCTTATTTCTGGTTCGGGTTAGGGTTAGGATTAAGGCTACATTTATGGTTAGGATTAGGTTAGGATAAGATTAGGGTTAACTTTAGGGCTAAGATTAGGGTTAGGATTAGTTTTAGGATTAGGCCCCAATAGCTAAACTGCGGACATTGCACAAGGGTTACGGTTCAGGCTGTGGCGGCTGCTTCAGGGCTGAGGTTCGGGTTAGGGCTTAAGAAAGAAGGGTTAGCGTTAAGGCTTAAAGGGAAGGTTAGGGTTAGGCTTCAAAAAACAGAAGGTTATGTTTAGGGGCGGGTTAAGGTTAGGAAGAAACGCTCACCTTTCAAAGCACCACTCTATCTGGGAGCTAAGCCACCATTCAACTGATGTATGATCAGAGAGACTATCATACTGGCATACCGCGCCCGATGATTAGTGCAATAGCTTCCCATCTGAGGTGGTAGAGGCTAACAGAATAGAAAAAATGTAAACATGTTTCTTATAAATATAAGGATAACCTAAATCTTACACTAAATTAAGGGTCAAATAATGTATAGGGCCCATATGGTGTAAAAGTGGCTCTAATCTGATGTCACCTGTTTGCATGTAAAATTGTCTTCATTTATAAAACATTAGAAGCATTGGGCTGGATCCAGACTAACGCACATCTTACGGACATGCGTGGTCTTTAGTTGCCACAGCGTAGCGTGGTGTGCGAACCCCTGCACTCCCCGCTCAAGGTAGTAAAATCTGGACACTTACGTGATTCCTACCTCAAGATTTACGACTTGCTCTGCGAACTTACGTCTGCAGACCTTGTCGTAAGGGGCTTTCCCCTCGCCTTTGCTCCCTATTTTAAATGCCTATTTCCGCCTATATGGCGGAGATACGGCACAAGTAACAAGCTGGCCGGCTCCTTTAACATACTGGCAATTGTACGTAACATTACGTAACGTACATTAGCCGGTACGCTAGCGTAGTTATGATGTGCGCATGCGCACATCATAACTGCCAGGGGAATTACGTATGCAGATTGCGTAATTCCCCTAGGGTCCATAGCCCAGGATCTAGGCCATTATTCTTATGATCTTTTTTTAATGAATTAGAATCTGTTGAGTAATTTTTTTTTTCTTGCTGTAAGATCGGAGTTTTGTAGCATCTGCACCATTCTGGGCAGTAAAAAATAATGGTCAAGTAATTTGTGGCAGCATGAAAATATTTATTGGGACAATAAGCATTTTGTGCAGTACGGTGCTTTACTGGACGGTAGCATTAAGTGCCTGTATTGAGCTCTAGTTTTTCCTTCTGATTTAAGGACCGGCTTATACGGCCGGAATAAATGGCTCATTCTGACCATTTTGTTTTATTATTTCCCAATAACAACTTCATCTGCTTCGCTGCGAGTTACCACTACAATAACACCCTCCGAGCTGTGTGATTATTACAGACGGGAACACTTTTTTAGCTGTGAGTGGCAATCACGCTGTGCAATTATTGGTCAGTGTTTACTGACCCAGACGTTAATGGCTGAAAATGCCTTCTCATTGGTCAGTTGCTTCGGACCGTGGTCGTATTTTAAAGAGTTGATGGTGATTGCAGGCCCCTCTCTTCTGCTGTTATTAGCATTTCATTTTTCTCAAATGCAGAGGCTGCAATTATTAAGGGGAAACATGACTAAACTATAGAGCATATTGATGTGAGTAATGCTTGTCCCTCCTCTAGTTTTACAAAACCTTGACTTGGCAGAGAACAAATCCTTATTTCCAAGATGCTGAAAAATGAAGATTAAATCTGTGTATGGCTTAGAGACGGGGTCAACAGTATTATATATTTAGGAGACAGGTCACCCCTTGAAACAACATATTTGCCATCCCCTTTATTGTGATGACATGCCCATGGTCCTTCTGGGATATGGATCCCAAGGCTTGGGAACCCTGGATGACCAGTGACCTTTAGACTGTTGTATTGTCACTTGACTTAAAGCCTTGAAGTCACCCAACAATTGCCACCTCTAGATACATGTCTGACATTCCTACCGGCAGTGGTTGAAGTGGAAATTTAGAAGTGGCGGTATGGACATTTAGAAGTGGCGGTATGGAAAGAAAAAATAATAGAAGCAAAGGGAGATTTATTGCTTTTCAATTAAATCAGTGGAAGAAGTGACGATATGGCATACCCCTGTATTTCGATAAGGCCGTTCTTATGCCTCGATGAAGCATAGCAATCGATCCCCAGAGCACCAAACACAGTCCTCCGATATTTAAGTAGAAAAAGTAACTCCCTAAAAATTACCCTAGCCCTAACCCTCCCTTCCCCACATCCTGACCCTTATTCTCCCTTCTTTCTAGCGTGACCCTAACCCTCCCTTCTCTATAGCCTAACCTTAAGATCCCCCTCCCAGAATCCTGACCCTAACCCTCCCTTTCTCTGGCCCTAATCCAAAACCTTCCTTCCAAAGAGCCTAACCCAACACTCACCCCTCTGGAGCTGTCAGCGACGGGTCCTGTGAAAATGAATGGGTGAGTTTGCCGATTGGCACACTCACCCATTTCTAAAAAAAAAAATTCTAAAACGGCTGCCTATTCCAAATAGAGAACCAACATGGAACTTTCGACTGTCTCTATTTCTAAAAGCAGCCCATCGCAGCGGGGACGGCAACCTGGTTTGGATGTTGCTGTTGGACTCTTGGTAGCAAAGGAAAGGAAAACTGACATTAGTCGGCATTTAAAAGCGATCTGTCAAAAGATATGCTCATCGGATCGGCAAACTTCACCCAAACTCAGCTTCACATAATGCTCATTAAAATCAGTTATGTGGTAGAAAAATTCCAGTAACTATGGAGGAACCATTATTCTCATTAGAGAAATCCCTGACAAATGAAAAATACCTGGGATAAGGCACTTTTGGGATTCATGAAAGGGAACATTTGCATGCAACACACAGAAAAGTCAAAAATCTGTCAAAGGTTTTTACCTCGGACACTTGAGTTCTATAAAAAAAAGGTGAATGTAACATTCTGAATCAGCAATTTGTGTCACTGGAGAAGTCACGGAATCGACTCTGCCTTGAGGAGCATCAGAGTACTGAATATTCTATTAGATTTTTTTTGTATCTATCTTGCACATTAACCCGCTGCTAGTAATATTTAAAAATGGAATGGTAATAGTAATGAAAAATTGTATCAAGCTGCTTGTTGCGTTATAGCTTCTAGAGGTGATTGCCTTTTTTTGGGGGGTTAAAGATTATTAAATTGTGATTAGGGTCAGTAAGTAAGATATAATAAAAGGGATTTCTTTCTTTTTAATTATGGATTGATGATTGATTGCATTAGGCTATATAAATTGTTGTAAGATTACAAATCAAGACTGTCTAACAAAAAAAATCAACTACATAAAAATCAATACAAGATGTTTTAGTGGTCAGACGATATAACGTATTACACTTGTTGTGGTCTGTGTGAAAGTGGTTGATGTATCTGAGCAATAACATTGCTGTATTTTGTACACATTATGTACAGGGGCGGCAAGAACGAGCCGGAGCCTGAACAGCCCACTCCACGAAAAGTGTCCATCAGAAGAATTCACTCCGTAAGTGAGTTTGACCCAGATGTCCTGGACAGCATGCATTCCTTGGGCTGCTTCAGGGATAAAACCAAATTAAAACAGGAACTACAGAATGAAGAGTGAGTATTAATGGGTCCAGTATTTATTGGGCCAGTATTGATGGAGCCAGTATTGTTGGGGAAAGTATTGATGGGGTCAGTATTGATGGGGCTAGTATTTATGGGGCCACTATTGATGGGGTCAATATTGATTGGGCTAGTATTTATCTGTCTAGTATTTATTGGGCTAGTATTGATGGAGCCATTATTTATGGGACCTGTATTGCTGGGGCCAGTATTGATGGGGCCAGTATTGCTAGAGCCATTATTACTGGGACAAGTATTGATGGGGCCATTATTGCTGAGGCCAGTACTGATGGGGCCAGTATTGATGGGGCCATTATTGCTGGGGCCAGTATTGATGGAGCCAGTATTACTAGAGCCAGTTTTGCTAGATCCATTATTGATGGGACCAGTATTTATGGGGCCAGTATTGATGGAGCCGGTATTACTAGAGCCAGTATTGCTAGAGCCAGTATTGATGGGGCCAGTATTGATGGGACCAGTATTGATGGAGCCAGTATTGATGGAGCCAGTATTGCTAGAGCCAGTATTGATGGGGCCAGTATCGATGTGGCCATTATTTCTGGGACCAGTATTGATGGGGCCATTATTGCTGGGGCCAGTACTAATGGGGCCAGTATTGATGGGGCCATTATTGCTGGAGCCAGTATTGATGGAACCAGTATTGCTGGATTTTGTGGAAAACAAAACAAACAAACAAACAAAGGTTCAAACATAATATTGAGACTTCTTTGGGATAATCCTGTAAAATCAGGTGTTTGTCAGAATTCAGTAGATAGAAAATAGGATAACACTAATAGTAAATATCAGAAAGCCGGATCAGAATACTGTCCGACAACAGATTTCCACAAGCTGCTGCGGGTGTACAATGATCTTACAATATGGATCTCTAGGTGTTCCTGCAGACTTCCAATCTGCCTCAATTTTAAGTGTGAACGAATAGAAAAAAACATAGTGTAGGGACCTGCTGTATGCGTGATAGCAGATTCCTTGCTTACGCTACATTTTGCAATCATCATACATTTCCAGCCTCTGGGGGACCAAAACCTTGTTTATTGCGCTGTATATTCTCAGTTAATAGAAACAATATTTCTATTAATGGCTAGTCATTCATTATCTGAGAACTTATGACCCAATAATAACATAAAGGATTCATAAAAAAGCATTTGATAAAGCACTATACAGGAAGGGCAAGTATATTATTGATTTTTTTTTAAATCCTCTGAAGGATTCAATAAATATGATATAAATAATAAAGTGAAAAAATTATATTAAAGAGCAATACTTAAAAAAAAAAAAAATTACAAAACAGTCGCCCTATTGTGCTGACGCCTGCATTAGAAACGGGCAATCGGATTGTTTCTGAAGCTCGCTAACAGTTTTTTTTTGCAAACTAGGAGATTTGGGTTACACCAAAGCCGTTATAGGACATTAGATATTGCATTAAAATGGAATGTATCAAATTATGTCAGCGGGTTCCTTTTTTCAAGTGACACAACCACCTCTGATGGATAGCACTGATGATGCAGGTGGTAATTTTCATTGACATGAAAATGTAAAAACATTGACATACCGGGCTTTATCCAGGGGTGTATGCAAATTGGCTCGCAGCAAGTATGCTGTATACTTGAATATAAAACATGGAAGGGGTGTGTGCAATCAGAAAGCACCCAACTGTAGCTCAAGATGCAAGTGTGATGTGTCACGTTTAACAAAGCTACATGACCATATACATTAAGAAAGTAAGGGTAGTACATGTATTCCGTAATGTATACTGTATATGACGGCTATGATAAGTGTGAGCCCTTCTGTCGTATGATGAATGCACTAAAATGACTTCCAAGACTGAATTTAACTCACAACCAAAATTATAAGTTTTTTTTTTTACTACAGTAACTATTGGATGCCTACAAAATGTAAAGTGTTTCCTCTTTGTCAGTATACAACGCAGAATTTCCCTCTCTCCAAGCCTCTGATTTTCCCATATTTCGTCTGATTTTGGGATTTGTGCATGTGCAATTTGCTCTATCCAGACTTCCGACCAATGACAAACCGACAGTGGGGACAAGGTTGTACTAGCAAGTGGGCTTTACTTAGTATTACAATGTAGAATATAGGTGCACAAGCACACTGCCTACCTATCCAGACTTTTCTTTACAATATTTCTGTAAACAAAACACTCCAAATCTGTTCACAGGAACTGTCAAGGCAATATGTGTTCATTGCAAACATGTAAGGGTCTTGCTGTTTCAAATCATGATTAAATATTTCTTTTTTATTATTATTATTATTATTATTATTATTATAGTTTTTTGGCATATGGGAGGACACCAGAGCACCCGGAGGAAACCCATGCAGACAAATGGAGAACATACAAACCCCACATAGATAAGGCCTAGCCCAGGAATCAGACTCATGAGCTGTGAGGCACAAGTGCTACTCACTGAGCCACCATACTGCCCACTTTTACTGTATACACACTTATCCAAATCTCATCCAATCTGATCTCTGACCCTCTAGTTGATCAGATATTGGATTAGTGTATATGCTCACATTACTGCTCGTTACATAAAATTCTGGTCACCTGGTCAGGTGAAAAGATTTTTAAAACGGTTTAAAATCAGGAGACCCGACTGCCAATCACATCACCGATTTCCCACGACGACTGTCTAAATCTTCTCCTAATTCTGACATCATGCATCAGCGTCTTTGAGGGTGGTCTGGCAAAGATTGGAAGAGTGTGTACGGGGATGTAAACATCTGAGCAGATCATTTCAGCAGATGCAGGTCGGAAGTCTGCTGTTAAATCAGACAAGTGTCTATCATGGATTGGGTGTTGTAGCTGCAACGCTATAGGATTGTGTAAACAGTCGGGTCTGTAGTTGGATCTGAAGAATATTAGAAAAGTTTGTAAGCAACTTAAGATTTAAACCTCTCTTTTTTTACAGTGAAAACCAAGAGAAGATGATTTATTACCTTCTCCTTGATCGGAAGGAGAGATATCCAAGTTGTGAGGATGAAGACCTTCCTCCTCGGAATGACATAGGTACGCAGACTGTGGTGGGCGTGGACGACTCATGTAATCTTATCTGACCTTTAATTTTTGCTGAACAGCAACTTTGTCTTCTTATACATAGCAGCGTCAATCAGAAGTGAGATTAAAGAAACACACACCAGAAAATTCAACAGTCTAATATAAAATCGCTATTCATTCAAACATATAGGACCGGATTCACAGATCTGTATTTACTATGTGCATGTTTTTACGCATGCAAGTAGCAAAGTAACACCCATGACACTTCCCTCGGCCGGACAGGTTTTTGGTGACTTCCGCCTCCTGTGTACTAAAAACCACGCCCCCTCCGTACGTATGTCCCTAAGTGCAATTCACATGTTCGTGCTTACGTGCGTAAATATTTTTTTGCCTTTGTATTCATATGTTCTATATGGCTGACAGGAAGTTACTGTGCATTGGGAAGTATCTTCGCCGTAACTTGATATATCATTGATCTAAAATCTCTTGTAACTGG
The DNA here is from genome assembly GCA_011038615.1 of Limnodynastes dumerilii. NCBI lineage: Eukaryota > Metazoa > Chordata > Amphibia > Anura > Limnodynastidae > Limnodynastes > Limnodynastes dumerilii. The sequence goes on from WWET01004978.1 coordinate 35,849, forward strand.
ATATTTTATATTGAGTATTATGTCACACTGCTGGACATTATTTTCTTTACACCTATTTCCTAAGGCATTCTAATAAATGCTTCTTAAATTGAGGATACGGGCTCCACTTATGAGCAATGAGCCCTATTCATGGACTAATGAACGATTGCATGTGGTACTTTATTCTTTTAATATTGCTGATTTCACCAGGAATGGTCCTCTTCACATTTGTCTAATGCCTTGTTTTAAATCACTACTTTTTTATATTTTTGTTTGTATAGTAATGAAGTAGATTTTTTTTGTTGGCATATTATTGAAAACATTTTTTGTACAATTGAGGACATCGCAACATAGACTGGTTGTTTTAAAAGAATAAAGACCATTTTTACTATATCTGCTGTGATTATTCCCATTTAACTATAGCCAACACCTAGTATTAAACCCCCTTCTTTATTAAATCTGTTTTATTCTGGGATCACCCCTATGCCAGATGTAGAGCAGAAATTTAGGTGCCAGATTGCTTCTAAGTACAATGTTAATACCACCTTCATTTATCATGACTTCTGAGAGAAAGATCTGTGAATGAATTTTTCTAAATGTTTCCTCTCAAACTTCCAATTTATACGCATGCCCTTATGTTTTAATACTTCTCTTACTTTAAAAGCTGATATTATATCCCCTCCCCCACATCCCTTCTCTGCTCCAAGCTATACATGGTTACTTCCTCTAGTCTTTTTTTGTACGTTGTGTGACACAGGCCATGCACCATTTTAGTTTCTCTTCTCTGCTCCAAGCTATACATGATTACTTCCTCTAGTCTCTCTCTATATGTTGTGTGACACAGGCCATGCACCATTTTAGTTGCTCTTCTCTGCTCCAAGTTATACATGATTAATTCCTCTAGTCTTTTTTTGTACGTTGTGTGGCACAGGCAATGCACCATTTTGGTTGCTCTTCTCTGCTCCGAGCTATACATGTTACTTCCTCTAGTCTCTCTCTGTATGCTGTGTTACACAGACCATGCACCATTTTAGTTGCTCTGCTTTGCTCAGTTTCCAATGTACTTATGCAGAACTCCAGAACTGACCCCAGTAGTCCCGGTGATGTTGCACCAATGACCTAAAAAAATGAACCACTTACTTTTTTTTTTAGAACCAATCAACCTATGTAACATGTCATCAACGAAATACGTGTTGAGAAGCATTCATTTCTAATGAAAAATATTTCATTATTTTTCTCACTTTTCTTTTACACAATAGACCCTCCACGCAAACGAGTAGATTCCCCGATGCTGAATCGTCATGGAAAGCGCCGGCCTGAGCGAAAGTCAATGGAAGTCTTGAGTGTGACGGACGGAGGCTCACCGGTTCCTGCACGGCGCGCTATTGAGATGGCACAGCACAGTCAAAGGTAACAGCCTGCTCAAGAAATGGTTTGTTAGGGGCTCAAATCAGGTCAGTTTCTGTAACAGCGATTATCTTAAAACTCAGTAAGTTGACATTTGACCAAAAAATGAGGCCACCTCTATGTAATACATGCACAAAAACATAGAATTACATGGGTAAAGCTGGCCACACACTATACAATATATATATATACAGCTAAATGAACCAACAGAACTGCTACGGCCTCTGATTGGGCCGTTCCTTTTAAGATGGCCAATGAATGGTACAATGGCCCTGATTCACACCTAAGAGTGAGTTAGGTGTGGACAGAACCGCACCTAACTCACTCGTGCAGCCCCGAACCCGCCAACTGTTTTTAGGTACCTTATGGCACGTAAGCATGCCATAGGCTACCTTATCTTACTGTGCGTAGTTTCCTTCTTAAGAAGCAAACTACACACGGACAATGGGCCTGATCCAGACCTACACCGATACGCTGTACTTACTGAAGCACAGCATATCGGGGATACTGGGGGTGGGCTGGAGACATGGGACCTGATCCAGACCTACGATGCCCGGCATTAATAATGATGGGGTTAGCGTAAGATCGGCTTATGCCGACCAGATGTTGGCTGGCGTAACTACGGCAATGCCCTATCGAGCGCCGATAGTAGCAGCGTAGTAACGGCAGAGGGGGCCTTCCTCGCCATTACTACGCAAAGGTTAGTGAAGGTAGGCGGGAGGAAGTAGTGTACTTTTTAGTGTGGTTTTAGTAAATATGCTCCTGTCCCAGCGTATTTACCCTCGCTTAAGCCGGCTGAAGGCTACCCTAACTTCAGCCGGCGTAAGCAAGAGTAAATACGCTGGGACCAGAGCGTATTTAGTAAAACCCCTCCCTCCCTCATTACCCTACTTCCCCCGCCTACCTACACTAACACTTAACGCCGGGCTTCATAGGTCTGGATCAGGCCCAATGCCTCTAAAATTTAGGATATCCTTATGTTTATCCTAAGAATGTTCAAATAGTTTTATTGTATTAGCCTTTACTACCTCAGATGGGAGGTTATTCCACTCAACTACCCTTTCCATGAAGTAATGTTTCAACACATTTCCTCTGAACCTACCACCAGTGACCAGTAAACCCTGTAGAGGCCCCTAGGCAGTCGAGATCTCGGGGTTCCCCTCGCAAATCATCTCCTAATATGTGTTTAATTTTACCAACCAACAATTTTAATTTAGAGCCTTTACTGTAAAGTTTTCAATTCTTTGATTATTTTATTCTATCTTTTGGAAACAATTTAAGAAAGCTTGATTACAATTTTTTTAAGATCAAATCAATATTATATTTATCAGTTGTCATGGGGAACCTAAAAGGCGTGGAGGGCCCATGGGCTGTGGTCTACTCTACCTATTTGGTGCCCCCTCTTGTACCTGGTTATGCCCATTGATATATGTGGAAGCTGCTATCATGCCTCCTCTCGCTTCTCTGCTCCAAGCTATATATGTTTACTTCTTATAGTCTTTCTTTGTATGTTGTGTGACACAGGCCATTGTACCATTTTACTTGCTTTTCTCTGCTCCAAGCTATACATGTTACTTCCTCTAGTCTTTCTCTGTATGTTTTGTGACAAAGGCCATGCACCATTTTAGTTGCTCTTCTCTGCTCCAAGCTATACATGTTACTTCCTGTAGTCATATTAGTTGCTCGCCTTTGCACAGTCTCTAACATATTTATGTCCTTTTGGAGATATGGCCACAGTCATCTGAAACAAGTGTTACAAGCAAAGCAAACAACTTAAAAACCTAAGCACTTGCCGATCACCAATCTAGGGCATCTTGATAAGATTCGGGAAACAGCTGACATTCGTAAAAGAATCATTATTCCCAAATAAAGCGTATCGTGGTCAGTTTTGCATGGTTTCATTCATAGCACAAATATATGATCGCATGGGAGATGACCATAAATCAGTAAATACAAATAGGATTGAAATGATTTTCTAAATATATCTGTACCAGAGGTTTACCAGCTCATCTGTCAGACTATTTTATTACTTTTAAAATATGTGATCATTTTTCCTGCAGCGACATATAAAACCCCTATGATGGGAATGGAGAGAAAGTGATGTGTTTTTTTAATTTTAGCTTTTTATTTTTCTAAAGAGAGCAAATCATATGAAATTGCTGGATGTTGGAGGAAAGAACAGCCTGATATAATAGTACTTGACCTATATATCTATCTGGCTAAAATCTAATCCTTCTAAAGCATACAATTTAAAAAAAAGGGCAAAAAAGGGTCAAATTCTTTGTTGCCAGAGCAATGGGTAATAAATCTTTCTTATTCAGGTCCAGATCGGTCAGCGGAGCTTCAACTGGTCTCTCATCTAGTCCTCTCAGCAGTCCCAGGGTAAGTATTGAGGAAATCCTCTGTATTACCAGATGAAATGAAATGACAGCAATGTGTTGCACACAAATCTACTGTTTTACATCATAATATCGGCATGTGACGCTTTCACTAAAGCCACCCACCAAATATCCTCCTGTCACCGTTACAGCAGCCCACAATGCAAGCAGCATCCATAGCCCTTACATCCAGTTCAGGCCAAGTCCATTTAAATAACAAAAATTGAAATGATTGTACTGGAAGAATGATTACTGGTATGTAGTGAGTTTAATCTGCAATAATTGTTATCGCATGGAGGTTAGAACTACTGGTAGCAGCAGAATTGAAAAAGTAGGTTGATACATTAAGTTCATTCTGGGGATGGAGCAACTGCCTTGACTGAATTATGCCACCGGTACCACTTTATTGTTACACGTCTTTAAACTAGAACGTTGGGTTTAAGTGACATAGCCGAAAATCTGTGCTAAAGGTTTTTGCCCTGAGCGTTCTGAATGAGGTTGTGGGGGTTCCACTAAGGGATGAAGTCTACTGATTCGCGGACTTAATAATGAAATGGTAATAAGGAGTGACATTGATAAAACGCAACATTGGAGAATAGCGCTGGTGTAGTATAGTGCTACAAATTTAAGCAATATTTAGATTTGTGTCACTTTATGTTTGGAATACTGAGAGATTATGTTCCTTGGCGCCAGTAAATGACCCCTCAGGGCCATACTTACTAAGCTGTGGGAAAGAAATAGTGTTGACGTTGCCCATAGCAACCAATCAAATTCTAGCTGACATTTTCTAGTATAGAAAAATTAGAGCCAGATTCGGATTGGTTGCCATGGACAACATCTCCACATTTCCTTTCCTGCAGCTTAAAAAATTTGGCCTTCAGTGTCTTTGACAATACTAAAGCTGGGCACACCTTTATTTAATTCCCATCCAATCTGACCTTTGAAAATCCAGTTGACCAGACATTGGCTAAGTGTGTATGCATACATGCCTGCTTGTTGCATACAATACTGGTCGCCCGGTTGGGTCAAATGATTTTCAAACCTGTCAATTACTGACCAATATACAAGTATGTGCGCTCCCGCAACGGCTTTGTCCAATTCTTCTTCCGATGCTCACTTCATGCAACAGCGCCTTTGAAAGGGGTCTAGCAAAGATTGTAAGAGTGTGTGCAGTGAAGTTATCATATGAGTAGATGGTTTCAGCAGATGCCGTTCGGAGGTCTTCTGTACGATTGGACATGTGTATCATGGAGTGAGTGTTTCTGCCCCCTTGATCTGCCGTAGGATTGTGCCAACAGTCTGGTTGGGAGTTGGATCTGAAGAGGATTGGACAAGTGTGTACCAGGCTTAAATGTGGTCTTTGGTACAGTTCTGGCCAACCTGTGGCTCTTCAGGTGTTGTGAAACTACGAGTCCCAGAATTCTTTGTCAGGTATCAACTATGCCTCTGCAGGTAAAGCATGCTGGGAATTGTAGTTTCACAATACCTCAAGAGCCATGGGTTGGCTAGGACGGCTTTGGTGAAGGTAGAAGCGTGTAATGGTTGATCTTTATGCATTGAGGTATAGGAAATACTACAAAACTTGTCATCTTGCCTATTTAATTATCTTTTTTTTTTTTCAACCTGTATGCAAACTTGTATTTGTGAACGTTATGAACCTGTTCTACATGTTCCACACACACCCACAGAACACCATGTCCAATCATATTGCTCCATCTCATTGTCAAACATCAATGCCCATCGGGCACTTTTCTGTCCCCCCTTGCCAGAGTCCCGTATTCACTTTCTCCCCCACACCGCTGGAAGCCACTGATGGGGAGGACCCCCGTGCCATCTGGCAGTCCAAAGCAGCTCACCGTCAGCCTGACCCGAAGACCCAAACGCTGCCTGCTAAAACCAACCTTGGAGAGAAGCCCCTCCACACCATTAAATCCAACCCCCTACCCATAACCATGACTGCCTCCTCCCCATCGCATGACTCCTCCACTTCACCCCATCGCTCCCCATTATCCCCCCCATTTTTCCCGTCCTCACTGCCTGCTCGTTTTTTCCCTGGTACTAAATCCACCACCAAATCTATCCCTTTGCCGCAGGTGACCCCTCACCCTTCTCCCCGAGGTAGTCCCCTCCCTACCCCGCTGGGCACCCCAGTGCATACGCCCAAGGACAGCCCGACTGGGACGCCCAGTGGTACCCCTCCCTCAAGTCCTGGTGTTGGTGGGGTGGCTTGGAAGACACGACTCAACTCTATCAAGAACAGTTTTCTGGGATCACCGCGGTTTCACCGTCGGAAATTGCAAGGTACTGTAGGTTTTATTTCTGTGTAAGAGTGCCATCTAGTGGTGGAGCAAGACATTGGTATTACTTGAATTTGCATTGATGTTAAGAATAGATTAAACAAGATGGCAGCTGCTACATTGAATGCACATTTTTTATAGTAAAAATAAAAACATATATGATGTTTGCTTTTATCACTATGCCAATAAACAGGTGCTTGCAAGGTAGGCGTAATCTAGAGGAAAACTTAAAAAAACGCTCCAGCACACTGCTTATTAAACCACGGTTGTCAATTTTTGCAATTGAATATCAGAGAGATTGTGGTAGAATTATCAGAAAGGTGTTTACTGTACTCCCAAAGGAATGAGTCCTGTGAATAGCTCCACCCATGGGTGTGTCTAGCGCAGCCAGGAAAATTATTTCTTAATAAAAATGTCAGCATCAGTATTTATTGATTGTTATATGGTCAGTGAATAAATCCTTTCAGTGTTATTGTGGAGACTGTGAATAGGATCTGACTTCTTCATCTTTATAGAAGAGATAAAAGTAGGTGACACTGCAGCTGATTGACAAGAGACCAAAGTGTATTTTTCATTTCTGTCTCCATTATTTAAGTCATGATGTCTTAGATAACGGCCAGTCTTTCATTAGATGTGGGCCTCCATGAAAATGGTCATCTCCATAGGCCTCACTGCAGGGAAAGTGGACACAATTTCTAAGTTCTGTCATCATGCTGTAATGACTTTTGGAACTGATTCAGCATCAGAGAGATTGCCAAACACTCCAGGGAGGTAGGGAGATCATCCACTCTTCAGGGGTTTAGGGTGATCACCCGCTCTTCAGGAAGGATCTCTGACATTCGGGGAGAGTTGGCAGCTATCTATTAAACAGTAGCTAATCTGCTCTTTTATCTGTAAAATAAAATGTAGATATTTTACTTACCCACATTTGTAAATATATGTTTTTAGGTGGTCCTAAGCACTCCTGGATATACATATATGTGTTTTTAAATTGAGAGGGAAGTCATCTACAGGGGCACAAACACTGACATCTGTGTTACATTTCTGGAAATGTTATGAATTAGGCTGGGTACACACTAGGGCTTTTTTTGAAACATAATCTTTCCAATCACACAAAGACCATTTACCCAGATATCTTACCAGGGTGTATTGTCCAATGATCTTTTGAAATGGTCTGTGATCTTTTGATCTTTTGGAGCTCCTAATATGCCAGATCAAAGATGGAAAGATATCTTTAGATTTTTTTGCAAGTGTGTCCGGGGTCTATTAGGAGATCTTTGCACAGTACACACTGGTAAGATATCTGCTGAAACAGTCTTTTGCTTATGTGATTGGAAAGATTATATGCTGAAAAGCCTCAGTGTGTACCCTGATTTAGTCAGCTATTTCTAATGCAAATTTACAGTCTGCCTCTTTGTTTACTAAACACTAATAATTCAATGCCAGTAAAGATGAAGTCACTATCAAAACATTTTCTAATTTAGAATTTATCCAATTACCAGTGTAATTTCTCAGTCCATTATTAGAGTGACGATACATTTGTAATGGTTATGTTCTGGGACAATTAATATGTGTTAATTGATGTTCTATTTTTGAGAAATAGAAATGAGCAACTGTAAAATGTCTATTTATTAATAACAAGCCTATGAATGCTGTAAGTGCATCGCACAGTACGTGTTATGCCCACAGTAAATGGGTCTGAGGTCTACAAGATATCATTCACACATGGAAAAGTTAATGTGGTCTTAAGCATAACCTGATCAGTTGTGAAATGGAAGGTGGCATGGAAAGGGGTGCAGTGTAACCGTCATGGTGTTTGTGGGTATAACATAGAGGACACCTGAGGAAGAAGGACGAGTGAATCCTTTTAGAGTCGTGTTGGGGGCTAAGAATAGACAGCAAGAGTTGTAAAAGAGGGACCATGGCTCCTAAGTCTTGTTGAAGGATTTGGTAGAGTTCTTGATGATGCTGGTCATATATTCCAGTCAGTAAAAGTGTCTGACCCTATTCATAAGAGCTTAGTTTTGAGAAGAATGTGTCCATCCAGTCTTCTAAGTGAGGTCCTATCAAACTGTTTTGTTGGCGGGCTGCAGATTTTTAGGTGCGTATATTTAGAAAGGGATATACTGCACAGGCGTATTAACCTAATATATGCAGTTTACATAAGACTTAAGAATGGGGCAGCTCTGAATCACCATTACAAACCTATTACCTCAAGGTTCGTAGTGACTTAAGAAGGAAGGGGTGTTCCGGGAAAACTTAAGAAGAAAGATAAGAAGATTGGGTGAAGGGAGACATTTAAATGAGAAAATTTGGGCATGGCTAGGCACAAACGTTCTTAATTAGCCGCCCTGCGCACACAACTAAGAACCTAAAGATAAAGTAGCCCTATGGCATTCGTAAGTCTATTAAGAAGCTGAAAACCGGGGGCGTGTCAGGGGAGTCGCCTTGTTACTAGTTGCATATAAATAAGAACCTAAAGCCTTCTTAAGTGTGAATCAGGTCCCATGTCATCATAAGACATTATTGTGTAATATATTCATTTGAACAGTGAGACACATCAACTGAAAGCATCCTATCTGGGGATATAGGGGCAATGATTTAAAATGATATTATGCCTGCTCCCGACCTCTTTTACTATTATTTCCTTGTCAAAATACTGTAACTTGTTCTTAATGTGAAATACAAGTCACATTACTTTCTAGTCTACATAAGCATTTACTGTCAGAATTTTGTTATATAAACATTATTATCTCATCACTAATATCTGCTGTTTTTTTCTTTTCTCCTTTTTTCTTATATCAGTACCGACACCAGAAGAGATGTCAAGTCTTACTCCTGAATCCTCCCCAGAGTGAGTAGGACTAATTGTTCTGTTGCATTTTCTCGATCTGATTTATGTTATATAGGGATAGAAAGGCTGCTCCTCTTATTTTTAAACTCTGGATAAAGTCCAATAAATATTATTTTTAGAATTTAAGAAAATCTTTCATTTTACACTGTTTCGGGCGGCGCTCACGTCCAATTTGAGAATAGTACAGGGAATGTATGTTATTATTTTAACATAGACTCTTGTTGACTGGATCAATAGACGTAACCTCACTCTGCTGGTGGGACTCTAATACCCCTTTCACATCACAACGAAATACCCGGGATTTTCGGCAAAATCCCGGGTATTTCGTGGAGATGTGAAAGGGGTTCTTCCGGTGGACCCGTGTCGGAAGATCCAGGAATTCAACCCGAGTGAAAAGAAGGGTTATTCCCGGGTCCGACATTTTTCAACCCGGGTAGCACTTACTGCACTTAATTGGTGCAATTTTTTTACTGTTGCCCTGGCAAATTACTCTGTTTGATGATGACAGGGCAGAATTTCCCGGGTCTGCCCTGCAGTGTGAGGTCTGTGACCCTGGGATCCTCTGCTGCCTTGGCAATATCCCGGGTCTGTGAACCCGGATATAGCCGGGGTGGTGATGTGAAAGGGGTATTATTTAGAATGATCTAATTCTGTTCTAATTTCCTTCTGTTACAGGCTGGCAAAAAAGTCTTGGTTTGGAAACTTTATCAACTTAGATAAAGAAGAGCAGATATTCGTAGTGATAAAAGATAAACCTCTCAGCTCTATCAAGGCAGATATAGTGCACGCATTCTTATCAGTAAGTACACACATCCATGTTTACTGCAAATGATTAAAGCAAAGGCGATGGGAGTGCTAACACGTAATTCCAGGGGACCAGGGGATGTGGCTTTTATGGGGCTAGGGGGGGCCAACATGTGATGGATGTAGGGGTGTGGTTGGGCTGACCCAGGGTTTCTTTAGCGCTGCCCCTGGCCTTTACTGGGGATGACACATATACAGAAGAGGAATATTGTAACAGAAAAGTTTACCATGTTCCTTATTTGCCTTCTTGCCCTTTGTCTATCCTATTTATAACCACTTTGATATCAAACACAAACTTACACACACTTTCTGTGTCCATATTAAGATGACCCTCAGTCCTGCTACTAACACTGCCTTGTGACTGGATCATACAGAGCAATGAGCACATTTACCATGCAGTCATGTCATGTGACTAAAAGGTAGACAAACAATGTAAGAAAGCAATGAGAAAGACAAGTCAGATGCTGGGTTGTACAGGGAGAGGAATTAGTAGCAGAGGGAGAGAAGTAGCGATGTCACTTTATAGGTCATTGGTGCGGCCTCACCTGGAATACTGTGATCAGCTCTGGAGTGGGCCTGATCCAGACTAAAGCACAGCGTATCGGCGTTTACTTTCCCCGACACTCCCCCTTTGCGGGCGTATGGCGCCTTCCTTACGCCAGCTGAAGGCTACCCTAACTTCAGCCGGCGTAAGGAAGGGGCCATAACGCTTGCACAAGAGCGTATGGCCGCCTAGCCCGCCCTCCCACCCTCATTAAACTAGCTTCCCCCACCCACCTAAACTAACCTGATCGTAGGGACGCTGGGGGACGTCCCCTCCAGCGTCCCTATGGCGCTGCTACGGATCGTGGATCGGGCGTTGCCGTAGCAACGCCGGGCAACATCTGCCCGGTGCATGCGCAGATTGGCTTTTCAGCCGATCTTATGCTTACGACGCGGGCGTAGGTCTGGATCAGGCCCCATGTCTCCAGGACATAAATATATTAGAGACTGTGCAGAGAAGAGCAAATAAAATGGTGCATGGCCTGTGTCACACAACATACAAAGACAGACTTGAGGAATTAACCATGTAGGACCGTATTCACAGATCCGTGTGTTTAAAGTACGCAAATATATGCATGTGTGTTGAAAGGCAACACCCATAACACTCCCCTTGCACAGACTGGGTTTCGGTGACTTAGCGTCCATAGGGCAGCCTTAACTTTGCGATTGTAGTTACGTGCATATTTGTCTTACATATGTGCGTGCATTAGTAACTGTGCCCTCAAAAGGCCATGTAAATGCTCTCCCCGCCCACTTTCTTCCGCACATATGGAAGTCAGCCACGCCCCTTTGCACAGATGTTACTAAGTCTGATTTATAAATCCGTGCATAATGGACTTCCGTGCCTAAATCCTACGTAGCTTGCGTAAAAAAGTTACTGCACAATTGCACAATTCAACCATGCCTAAAAATACGCGGGTAAAAAGTAGCAAAATCGGATCTGTGAATTGCATGGCCTGTGTGACACAACATACAAAGACAGACTAGAGGAAGTAAACATCTATAGCTTGGAGCAAGGAAGAGCAAGTAAAATAGTCTATGCCCATGTAACACAACATACAAAGAAAGACTAGAGAAAGTAACATGTGTAGCTTGGAGCAGAGATGGCAAAGGGGGGGGGATATGATAGCAACTTTCACATATATCATAAAGTGTAACCAGGTATAGGAGAAGGGCATTATTGAACGGAAAAGGTGTAATAGAACACCAGGACATGTGTATAAACTGGAGGGTGATAGGTTTAGAGGAAATGTGCGGAAAATGACTTCACTGAAAGGGTAGTTGCTAAGTGGAAAATCCTCGCAACTGAGGTGGTAGAAGCTAACAGAATAGAACAAATGAAACATGCTTGGGATATACAAAAGGTAACTTTAAATCTTAAACTCATTTAAGGGTCCAATAGGATCTAGAGTCAGTATGGTTAACAAAAAAACTGGGTAGACTGGATGGGCCAGATGAAATTAAATGAAAAAATTTAATAAAAATTGGTAATATAAAACTGACTCCTTGGTAACAACAATGTTACAATTTTATTAAACATAAATACATAAAAACATATTAGTATACTTGCAACACTTATCAAAAACCACTCAATACCCTGGCCACAGATATGGTGGTAAAGTAATATCCAGTGGGTGACTCAAAGAAACGGTTAAATAACGCTTTCAGAGAAACAATGATGATGGCAATGGGAGATGACAATGGGCCTGATCCAGCGCTACGAAAATTCGCACGACGGGCGAATGCGTACGTTCGACCGTGCGAAAAACCATACACGCCCCTAACACTCCCATAGTAAAGTACCTGCATACGACGCCTATAGCCTAAAATTCGCAGAAAATACGCTGAGCATACGGGCTTAGCACGCCCATACTGTACAATTTAAATGGCTATCCCCGCCTCCCTGTAGTAAAAGAACGCACGCCCCGCGAGCGAAAAATACGCTCACAATACGCCCGCTATTCGCTCATGACGCTCGGGCGACCGGAAGCTGTCATATTGGGCATGCGCGTTGCGAATTTTTCCCCGGATTTTCGCATACGCTCGTCGTACGCTCGCTTGCGGTCGTTGCTCTGGATCAGGCCCAATGTATGTGCTTAAAACAGTATTGGTGAATAGCACAATGAACCAATGTTAATATATGTTGGTCAAAAGCAGCACAAAACTGATATATAGTTAATAGCAGCACAATAAGAGCAATACCAGTGTTGGTTGGTCAAAAGCAGCACAAAGTGAGGTAGCTGGAAGTCCCAGTGGGCTGCAATGTAATGTAAATGAAAAATGATCTTGTACTCACGCATAGATGTTGAGCTGACACCAGGTAGTCAATAGCTGTAGATAGAAATGAACGGCAGCCGTATGTTGAACACAATAATGAATAGTGATGGGTAGATAAATGGTGATAAGCCAAATATGAGGCTGGCTTAGAGTTAAAAGATACCGTACTGTGAGGACTGCTCTACAGGATGGTGATGGTACATATAAACGGAGATGTCAGCGGCTGTAAAATGCTCAAAGGTGAGCTGGCAAAAGTTGTTGCTAACTAGAAAGCAGAGATGCCGGTGACTGTGTGTCTGATGGTAATGGATGGATGGTAGACAAATGGTTGCTAGCCGGCTGTGAGGCAAACTGGTGAAGACAGGCACAATGTGCTGTGAAATCTGTTCAGCACAAAGATAAACAAGCTGTAGACGGAGATGTCAGCAACTGTGGTACACCTGAAGTATGGAGAAAAAGTAGTCAGTGAAACATGAGTGTGACCAAAGGTATAAACTTCAGCTAGCAGCGGCTTGAGGCTGACGGCTGTTGCAGGCGGGCAGAAGCCCGTTAGTTGATCCGCCCAGCGAGAAAGTGATAAGGTGATCAGCTGGCTGTGAGCAGGAAATAAATGAATAGATGAAAAGGTCTGCAGGATATGACCAATGTTCTCCGATGGTTGAAGGAGATACAATGTTAAAACTGAATTCAGAAAGCAGTTCTTTGAGTCAGTAGTAGAAACTGGACACAGATTTTCAGATAGTTGCAAATAGAAACACCCTTACGCGTTTCATCACTGGATGTGATTTCTTCAGAGCATGTCGAGTGGCTCTTATCTGCTGTTATGTTTTTAAGTTCTTGCATTGTTTCTCTCCAGATCCCAAGCTTAAGTCACAGCGTGATCTCTCAGACCAGCTTCAGAGCCGAATACAAGTCTTCAGGGGGCCCATCCGTGTTTCAGAAACCTGTCAAGTTTCAGGTAGACATCAGTTACTCCGAGGGAGCCGAGGCACAAAAAGAGAATGGCATCTATTCCGTGACCTTCACCCTAATATCAGGTATACCAGACGTCCAAGCTGACAGCATTGGCAAACAGGAGTTGCTTGACTGCTTTTTTTTTTACTTGACGGAAGGGTGAATTAATATAATAATGATTGCGTGTTGTCACACGTCCATTGTATTTGGAGGGCTGGGAGTATCTGCTAGTCTGCTCGGTGAAGATGACATGAGACTTAGCTGCTCCTGAGACATTTTGGAAGCAGGCCTGTCAGTCCCCACGCTTCTCATTATAGTTGTGAGCCACTCGGTGACACGGCTACAGAATGCGGAACGGTGATTGACGTCTTTGCTTGCGGGGTGGTTGATCGTGACTGTCACGTGTCCTCCCACCACGGTACAAATCATTATAGTGTCACAAGCCCGGGGGAAGTTGTTCCATTGCCACCAAGGACAGGTTGTCCTAATCACAAAGATTTATTACCGTCTGAGAATTCATTCCTTGACAGAACGGCTCTTTTCTATGTTACATAAAGGGATTGTAACAGCACAGTCAGTTCTTGATCTAGAATTAAACATTTTGTAAAGAAGAAAAAAATATTTTTTTTTGTGATTTTTTTCCGACTGTGGATAAAAGTGAGCTTAAAATTCAAATAATAGCGTATATTATATAT
>WWET01004979.1:9720-22526 GCA_011038615.1 Limnodynastes dumerilii
TTTTTTTTTAGCCCCGTCGCATGCGCATGCGCAGCGCTCTTCAAAACCTTATCTGCGGGGTCTGCGGTCACGTGTAGAACAGCAAATACAGGGCTCCAATGGGAGCTCTGTATTTGCTGTTCATCACGTGACCGCACACCAGAGGCGTAACTAACGTGGGTTTTGTAGGGCTCGTGCCCCAGGTTCCGATGGCGCCCAGCTGATGTGGGCGCTATCGGAGCCTTAGGGCATGAGTCCTACAAAACTCCACTGCTTTCCCCCGTTGGACTCCTTTTCCAGGAGTCACAGCGGGTCGGAGGCAGAGGCAGCAAGTACAGCGCCGCCAGGTTTATCATCCCGGCGGCACTGTACTGGTTGCAGGCGGCCCCGCGCGGGGCCTTCACTTCCCGGAGCCTGTGACTGTGTAATCACATACACAGTGCCTGGACTCCTGCGTCCAGGCACTGTGTATATGTTGCTATGGCAACACAGCGCCATTGAACAACGCTGTGTTGCCATAGCAACACATACACAGTGCCTGGACGCAGGAGTCCAGGCATTGTGTATGTGATTACACAGTCACAGGCTCCGGGAAGTGAAGGCCCCGCGCGGGGCCGCCTGCAACCAGTACAGTGCCGCCGGGATGATAAACCTGGCGGCGCTGTACTTGCTGCCTCTGCCTCCGACCCGCTGTGACTCCTGGAAAAGGAGTCCAACGGGGGAAAGCAGTGGAGTTTTGTAGGACTCATGCCCTAAGGCTCCGATAGCGCCCACATCAGCTGGGCGCCATCGGAACCTGGGGCACGAGCCCTACAAAACCCACGTTAGTTACGCCTCTGGTGTGCGGTCACGTGATGAACAGCAAATACAGAGCTCCCATTGGAGCCCTGTATTTGCTGTTCTACACGTGACCGCAGACCCCGCAGATAAGGTTTTGAAGAGCGCTGCGCATGCGCATGCGACGGGGCTAAAAAAAATAAAATAAAATAAAAAAAAAAACAACTTGGTCTGAACAGCGGGACAAGGCTGGTGGCGGGCGGGACAGCGAAATCGGGACTGTCCCGCGAAAATCGGGACAGTTGGGAGGTATGTTAACAGTGTAGTGTTTTGCATCAATAATTATGTGCTACACAGGCCAAAAATCACTATAAAGTGATGTCAGATTTAGATAATCTTTGTAAGATATTGTGTAGTCATATCTTTTGTTTTGTTAAGTTTTATGTTTAGACTGTACCAAGTAAGCCAGAAATGTGTAGCTGTGGAGGATGCCTATATGTAGTCATGTTTCATTTGCCTACACATGGCAGCACCACCAATGGGTTAACCTCCCTGCTTGGAGCCTCCCAGGAAAGAAAAGAAGACCCAGGTATATAAGTGTCACTTCCACCTCCTCCTGAGTCTTCTTTTCTTTCCTGTAGTGGAGCCAGACAGGAGAGGTTATTTTTCTTTAGCAGGGCTTACCTGGTTATTCCCCGTCAGCGCGATGGTCCCCTGACGCCGGGAACAGAGGTGGGAGCCGTCCTCTGACTGCCTCTGCTGCAGTAAGCACTCGTGCTGTAGGCCCGCCCCTAGCAATGAGGGCGCGTTGGCAGTGACGTCAGCGGTGCGTTCACCGCATGTGGCTTGGTGCGGCGGCCATTTTCTTGTAGCCCGGTTTATAACCTATGGGCTTGACGTCATTAAAGCGCCTGGGATATTTAAACTTTTGGCGCCAGGGAAGTGCAGCAAACAGCAGTGCCTTTTCCCTGACTGTGAAAACGGCATTATGGCAGACAAAAGGACTTCTAAATCTGGATAAGCCCCTGCACAATCTTTTTATTTTTAGTGCTGCTGTTTAGTTAGTTAGCTTTTATTGTTCCTAGGTCTGAATCAAGCAAATCTGGGAAAGCATCTGTGGAGGCTAATGCTAAACATAAAAAAGTGAATTTGGCTAAATGTGTTATGTGCAAAAGTGATCTGCCAGAAAATACTTCAGGATCTGTGTGTGAACAATGTAAAGTGCAAAGGCAACAACAAAAACAGCCACCATACCATCACAATATGAGGATTTAATAAAGTTTGTGAAGGAGAATTTTGCTTCTAAGGAGGATCTTAAAAGATTGAGTGAGAAGAGGTCAAGGACTGTACTTAGTGACAAGTCTGATGAATCTGAGCCAGATGTACCTTTATGTTTATCCGATGCATCTGATGTAGGTTCAGTTCACTCTCACGCTGAAGCGGACTTTAATCAGGATCTTATTTATAATTTGTTAAAACTTATTCATAAAGATTTAAATCTGGAGGAACCTCAGGTGGAACTGAAGTCACATGATGCACTGTTCCAAGAGTGTAAGAAGAAGACTAGAGTCTTCCCTATATCCCAAACATTAAAAGATATCATCCAAGAGGAGTGGAGAAATCCGGATAAACGACTACCAGTGTCCCACAAGATGGCGAAACTATACCCTTTTTGTGCTGAAGAAACAAAGAAATGGGAGAACCCAGCAAACGCTGCTATTGCTAGGCTGTCAAGGAAAACTACACTACCACTTGAAGATGTTAATGTGTTTAGAGACGCAATGGAAAAAAAGATAGAGATAGTATCTAAGAAGCAACATTCCATTGCGGGGGCAGAAATATCAGCGTAATGTCAGAAATTAAAAGACAGAAGAAAAGTGTCAGCCGAAAGCTGTTTAAAAATTTTAGGCCTGATGTCTTCAGCGATAGAAATGATAGACTGGGCAAGATTACACACAAGGAGTTTTCAACTGAATTTCCTTTCACAGTGGAACAAGAACTCAAAGCGCCTGTCTCAGAAAATATATCTATCAAAGGGAGCAATTCGAGACTTGCAGTGGTGGATAAGCACCACAAGATTAGGAAGAGGAAAATCATTTCTTCAGGGAGAACAGCAAGTCATCACTACAGATGCCAGTGCTTCCGGCTGGGGGGCAACGTATTCAGGTCAAACGGCACAAGGAGTATGGAATGTAGAGGCAACAGAAATGCACTCAAATCTAAAAGAATGCAGGGCTGTGTATCTGGCGTGAAAGCATTTTCAGGACAGCCTCAAAGGAAAAAAAGGTATTAGTAAGATCAGACAACAAGTCAGTAGTCTCGTACCTGAACAAACAAGAGGGTACCAAGAGCAAGTCTCTAATGAAGGAAGTAAAGAAGATTCTTCACTGGGCAGAGGAAAACATACTCAGCATATCGGTCATATATATAGCTGGCAAGGAGAATCAAGCAGCAGATTTTCTGAGCAGACATCAGCTCCTTCCAGGGGAATGGGAGCTAAACCCAAAAGTCTTCCAGCAATTGACGAGCAGATGGGGGGGTACCAGAAATAGATCTCCTGGCAAACAACAAGAATGCGAAGATACGCAGATACTTTTCAAGGTACCGGGACCCAAGGTCAGAAGGGGTGGACGCACTATCTCAAACCTGGCACTGCAAGTTGGCATACGCATTCCCCCCGGTGCTGTTAATTCCGAGGTTCCTAGCAAAAATAGAGACAGAGAAAGCTGCGGTAATCACAGTTCTGCCATTTTGGCCCAGAAGGCCATGGTTTTCCAGGGTCCTGGCTCTAGCAGCAGACGAGCCATTGACACTATTGCCAAAGACAGCTTTTAAAGCAGGGGACTCTATATCACCAAGACCCAAACAGCTGGAGACTGACGGCGTGGTTACTGAAACGCTTATTTGAAAGATCAAGGTTTCTCAGCCCGGGTAGTGGACACGCTTTTAAAATCAAGGAAATCTTATACCTCGCTCATATACCTTGAAATATGGAAGGGATTTGTTTTCTGGGCAAGAGAAAATAGTTTGCAAGACTGGAATATTCATATAATCCTTGACTTTCTCCAAGCTGGCCTGGATAAAGGGCTGAGTACAGCTTCAATTAAAGTTTAAATCTCTGCACTTAGCGCTATGCTGAATACTAGGTTAGCCACTAATAAGTATGTTATGAGATTTGTACAGGCAGTCACCAATATTAGGTCTGTCCTTCGTTCCCCTACTGCTCCGTGGGATCTTAATATTGTCCTGGATGTTCTTACAGGGCCACCGTTTGTAAATTCAGAATCAGTCTCTCTGAAATATTTAACTTGGAAAACAGTATTTTTAGTGGCCATGACATCAGCACGGAGGGTATCAGAATTACAAGCGTTATGGGCAGAAGAACTCTTCACTAATTTCTTTCCCGATAGGGTGGTACTACGTACCAATCCAAGTTTTCTACCTAAAGTAGTTTCCAATTTCCATTTAAACCAAGAGATTGTGCTTCCCTCTTTCTATCCTAACCCTAAAAATGGGAAAGAAGAGAGGCTTCACCTATTAGATCTAGTCAGAATCCTCAGGTTGTATATTGATAAGACGGCAAGTTTTAGGAAAACTAAACCGCTTTTTGTACTTACGGAAGGGGTGAAGAAAGGGTGTGCAGCGTCCAAACCCACTATCGCTAGGTGGATAAAAAGTGCTATTCTTGAGACTTACAAAATTAGGGGATTAGACGCTCCTTGGGGATTAAAAGCCCATTCCACTAGGGCATTAGCAGCTTCTTGGGCAAAGAGAGGATCTGTCTCAGCAGAAGAAATATGTAAGGCAGCATGTTGGTCATCTATTCATACCTTTTCTAGGCACTATAGAGTAGATGTTCAAACCTCAGCAGATATGAGGTTTGGTAGGGGAATCCTTAAGGCTGCCCTATAAGTAAAAAGAAAAAAAAAAAACTATGTTAGTTATCTTTTGACCTGGTTAACTTCATCCTTAGTTAAAAATTAAGACCCATCCCGGGTTCAACTGCTTAGTTACTACCCATTGGTGGTGCTGCCATGTGGAGGCAAATGAAATAACAGATTATTACCTGTTAATTTGTTTTCATTTACTCCATCATGGCAGCACCAGCATCCCCCCCCTTTTTATTTTTCTTATACTAATTAGGATGTTTTTTTCTATGTACTAATTATGTTTTTTCGAGCTTGTGAAATGGGAAGACTCAGGAGGAGGTGGAAGTGATGCTTATATACCTGGGTCTTCTTTTCTTTCCTGGGAGGCTCCAAGCAGGGAGGTTAACCCATTGGTGGTGCTGCCATGATGGAGTAAATGAAAACAAATTAACAGGTAATAATCTGTTATTTATTACACATTAAAATAAAGTAAAATTACATCATTCACAAGTGTGAACCACATTTACATTATGCAAAATACAAGTAGCTACAGTGCATACTGTTTGACTATAAGGCAATGCACCTGTTAGTAAAATTATCTTTCGTAATGGGCATTTAACAATTATTACTAACTTAATTTTAACATTAAATACTTTGTGATAATTGTATTGTAGATCTGAGTTTTTAACTTTTGTGGTTTGTAACTAATGACATATTGTGTCATGTTACATTATTGTTTGTTTCACTAATGTGTTTTGAGACATAACATACAATTTTTCTATCAGTTAGTTGTCACACTGGACCAGTGTGAAACTTTACAACAACATCACTGTTTACAATATGTTATAATAAAACTCTTTTTGTGTCGGTCTGATGTGCATACACTGTTTGTTACAACATTCGAGGATGTTTTTATAAAGAAAAACATTTCTATTGATAACTACAATGGGTGTGTGATAGCTTTTTATCTGTATAAATTTACTTACAACTGCATAAAAGAATGTGTAGAATGTAAGTAGATTTATTATAAACTACGAAATATCTTAAATATAAAAAAAAACAATCACAGTTAAGTACAGTTAAAATGGACCAGCTACGTGAAAATTAGTACAAATTAAAACAATTCAATAACTATTGCCATATTAATTCATACTAATTTTCAACTGATATATGATATTTCATTTAGCACTGCCTGGATTTGTTCATATTTTTTCTTTCCTTTGATCAGTTTGGGCAGATTCTGATCCCAGGTATTGTGCTCTAATGTAATATTCTTGGATTAATAGTTCCCCGTAAAATTTTTAGTCATTATTACAAACTACTCTAAAATTGTTTTTGTTCCATTTCTAAAATAAGATATAAAAAAAGACACAAATTTAAATTTTACAGTAAACGTTTTACTAACAAATTTTTGGGGGATTTTTAAAGTTTAAATAAAAGGTGGAGGGTAGTGTGGTGGGGACAAAGCGGTGGTGTCTTCCTCCACTGCAATCGCTGGTGGTTTAGGCTTCATCTAAGAGGCCGCAGCCTCCTGTATGGCATTCATCAAGTGGGCTTGGATGTTTGGTAAAGCTGTAAAAACCATAAAATTACATTATCTAAGCTAATTATTAGTTACAAAAACATTATTTCCTCCTCATCTTGTCAGTCTACTTCCGGGTATTCTATCCCTCCCTGGAGCCAGACAGGAACAAAGAAGACACCAGGGTATAAGAGACCACCCCTTCCTAATCCTAGTGTCTTTTTTTTTTTTTCCTGTCGGAGCCAGAGAGGGATAATGATAGCTAGATAGCTAGCACAGAAGTACCTTTTAGACCGCATATAAGCAATCTACGTATTGAAACGATACGCAGATTACGTACAATAGCTACTACGCATGCGCAGTAGCTACTGTTTATTGAACTATGTCAGTCTATGGAAGACGGACGTAGTTCTGGATCCAGAAGTCAGAAGGTCTTTAAACTGGTGGACAAACAAAAAAAGATTTCAACAAGTAACAAGTAAACAAGTAAATTAATTTGCTCCAGTACAACAGATAGTAATCACAACAGATACCAGCGGGTCCGGCTGGGGAGCAGTGTGCGATCACACACACATACAAGGACAATGGCACACTCCAATCTCAAGGTGTTAATGGCAGTGACAAAAGCACTTAAATTTCAAAAACAAATAGAGGGTCAGCCAGTACTGGTCCAAACAGACAATACTGCAGTGGTGGCCCACATAAACAGATAAAGAGGAACCAGAAGTGTATCCTTGGCAGCAGATGATGAAATAAGTAATGATGAAGTGGGCAGAAAAGCATCTCTACAGCATAGCAGCAGTTTACATTGCCGGAAGCTCCAATATGACAGCAGACTTCCTAAGCCGCCATACAATCCGCCAAGGCGAATGGCAATTGAACAAAGCAGTATTCCAACAATTAGTGGAAAGATAGGGAAGACCACAAATAGATCTGATGGCTTCCATTCACAACAGACAGGTACCAGCATACTTCTCAAGGTACAGAGAGCCTCAGGCGCTGGCAACAGACGCCCTGGCAGTCCCATGGCAGTACAAAAAGGCTTATGTATTCCCTCCGATAGCTATGATTCCGAGAGTCCTCAGGAAAATAGAAGAGGAAGGAACGATCGTCGTAGCAGTCATTCCCTTTTGGCCAAGGAGGCCATGGTTTCCCACTCTTATGCAGATGTCAGTGGACAAGCCATGGAGATTGCCAAATTTGCCAAACCTATTAACTCAAGGGCAGCTGTTGCATCCAAATCCAGCATCCCTAAAGCTGATGGCATGGCTATTGAGGAGAAGAACCTGGTGAAACAAGGTTTCTCTAATAAAGTGATTCAAACATTACTCAAAGCCAGAAAGCTATCAACATATAAAACATACTGCAGGGTTTGGAGAACATTCTCCTGCTGGAGTCAAAAGGTAGGGGCTTCCACAGCTGAACAGTCCTTGAATTCTTACAGGCAGGTCTGAAAAAGGGGCTAGCGTTAGCATCATTAAAGGTGCAAATTTCAGCTTTGAGTGCCATACTGGATGAAAACTTGGTAAGTTTGTCATTAGATTCCTACAAGCGGCAAAGAAAATTAGGCCCCAAATTAGGAAACCACTGGCCCCCTGGGACCTGAGTTTAGTACTGGACACCTTAACAAATTCTCCATTTGAACCTCTGTCTGACATCAGCCTTACACTCCTACACTGGAAAGTAGCATTTCTTGTAGCAATTACATCTGCTAGATGGATATCAGAGTTACAGGCTCTTTGGGCAAAATACCCTTACACCAACTTTCTACCTAGTAAAGTAGTATTAAGAACTAACTAACTTTTTACCAAAAGTTGTGTAAAAATTTCATTTAAACCAAGAAATCTGCCTACCGTCACTGTGTCCCAATTCAAAAAAATGACAAAGAAGAAAAATTTCATAAACTAGATCTGGTGAGGGCCTTATCAGTCTACATCCAAAGAACTCAGACTGTGAGGAGAACAGATCAACTCTTCGTACTATCAGAGGGAGTTAGAAAGGGATGTGCGGCCTCAAAAATTACAATTGCAAGATGGATAAAATCCTGCATTATGAAAGCTTACGAAATTCAGGGCCAATCTCCACCAGAAGGTCTTAAAGCCTATTCAACCCAAGCTATGGCTACTTCCTGGGCTGAGAAAGAATCCGCCTCGGTATCAGAGATATGCAAAGCGGCAGGTTGGGCATCTATAAATACATTCTGCAAACATTAGAGTGGACATTCTATCCTCCGGAGGCTAGCTTTGGCAGACGGGTGCTAAGTGCGGTAGTCTAAAACCACGTCTACAGTAATTATTATTTGTTTTATTTGTTCCCACCCTCTTAGGTCTACTGCTTTGGTATGACCCGGAAGTAGGCTGACATGATGAAGGAGGAGGAAATAACAGATTATTCACCTGTTAATATGGTTTCCTGGACTTCATCATGTCAGCTTTTACTTCCCTTCCCTGCACTGTTTTGTGTGTATGCATTAATTGTGCTTTATTTTAACTTTTGAAGTTGGAAGACACTAGGATCAGGAAGGGGTGGTCTCTTATACCCTGGTGTCTTCTTTGTTCCTGTCTGGCTCCAGGAAGGGATAGAATACCCTGAAGTAGGCTGACATGATGAAGTCATACTACATACATATCTAAATCACGATCTAACTTTCCTTATCCTTCCCATGTCCGCCCTAACTTGTGGGTATGTTCCTCCCTCTTGGAGCCAGACAGGAAGAAAGAAGACATGACGGTATATAAGCCCATCCTCCTCATTCTGTGTCATCTTTCTTCTTGTTAGGGGCCAGAGAGGGATGTTTGGCAGTGAGAGTAGTTGCTTTCTTTTAATCCCAGCGTTGCTCTCTTCCGTGCGGCTGTGGCAGGGGGAGAGATAGGAGGTGTTGACCGGCCTCACCCATGCTACACGTGTGGGAGCCTAGTTATTGAGGGCGGACAGGAAGTGGAACAGTGAGAGACATGCTCTCAGAAGTTTGTGCGCTGTAACCCCAGGTGAATCAGGTTTGAATGCAGGTGGATGATGTCATCCAGCAGCGCTAAAGAAGCCGGGAAATTCAATGCAGCAAACTCTGTTACCAACAGATGTAAGTCAGCAAGGGAAGCAGCTCTACAGACTTTTCAAGGAGGAACTTTTACTTGAAGGTACAGAAAACACTGGTATTATCTGTAGAACGTTTACTGTTGCAGTCTCTGACAAGGATGTTATTGGTCTGTAGATTGCCACTGTGGGGGTCCATAGAATTAATGGATACTGGCAACAGTCACTGTGTCCCAAGTAGGGTACTGTGTGACCTAAGTTTATGGATTCAGGCATGTTGTGACCTTCCATAAATTCTTCTGCAGTGATATTTGTTACCTGGCGATTGATTCATCTCTTGCTGGGGCCTCTGTTACTATTATGAGCATGAGCAACTCGGAGGAAAAACTGTCTTGTTCAAGGAAGTCTGGGTGAGCACCTGTGTTTTATATCATGATAGTTGTTTTCTTTTAGTAAGCTGGTAGTTTTTTCTTTATAGGTCAGAGACCAGTGAAGACAAGATGGATTTAAAAGTTAAGCAAAAGAAATTGCATACTGATAAATACTCATTCTGTGACAAGCAATTGCAGGAGAACTACTCAGGGCTTACATGTGCAGAATGTCTGCACAAGGAACAAAGGCTATCCACTTCACGCGTGCATGAATTTGTTGCAATGATGAAAATGGCAATGGCAGAAACATTTGTCACCAAGGAAGACCTTAAAAAATTTGGCCACAAAAGGTCTAGATCAGTGGCTAGTGACATATTAGAGGAGTCAGTCCTGGTGGAGCAACAAGAACTGTCAGAAGACTCTGTTCACTCTGAGCCAGGATCAGAAGGATTAGCGGAGGCAAATTTTGATCCAGTGATTGTAGAGAAACTGTTAAAATTAATCAACAAGTCATTAAAGATAGAGGACACCAAGGAGAAAGGCAAGCTACAAGATCTTCTGTTCAAGGAATCAAAAAAAAGGACCAAAACTTTTCCTTTTAAGCAAGTTTTTAAAGATACAGTAACTGACGAGTGGAAGCGGCCAGATAAGAGGCTTCTTAATGTCAATAAGTTTGCAAAGATGTACCGTTTCAGTGAAGAGGATACAAAATAATGGGACAAGCCACCTAAAGTGGATGCAGCAATAGCGAGAATATCTAAGCGCACTGTGCTGCCATTAGAAGACGCAGTGGTTTTTAAGGAACCAATGGATAAAAAGATAGAAATCGGACCAAAGAAGAAACACTCTATTGCTGGAGCAGCATTGAGACCCGCTGCAGCTATGGCTGTTACGTCTAGAATTGTACGCAGTTGATGCAACGAGTTGGAAAATCTCCTTGATGGCATCAAGAGGTCAAAACTGCACAAGTCCTTACAGGATATTCAGCTGGCGGTAGAATTCATATGCAAGGCTTCAATGTACTCTGTACGACTGGCAAGTAGAGCATGGGCGGCAGTGACACAATGTGCCCTCTGGCTGAAACCCTGGGCGGTGGACCTACAATCTAAAAACAAATTGTTGTAATTGCCTTTTTAGTAATTGTTCAGCAAGAAACTTGACGAAAAAATAAGACATCAGGTGGCGAGTCATCGTGGTTACCCCAAGTAAAGTCAAGTAAGAAAGATTACTTTAACCAATCGTACAGAGGCAAAGCGACAGAATTTAAGGAAGCCAGGTCCTACAGGCTGTTACGAATACCTGCTGTCCAATACAAGGTACACAGAAGTCCAAATAGAAATTAAGTGGTTTATTGAAGAAACAGATAACAGAGTCCAGGATATCAACAGATGGGTAATAAGGAAATGTCCAACAAGGTAAGCTGTGTAGAGGCAGTGGTATGAATGGCAATAAACAAATGTCCGGCAAGGTAAACTGCAGAAAGGCTGTGGCTTGAGTAGCAATGAACAAATAAACAGGTACTTCTGGAATCAGTGGTGCAACAAATACAGGTAGACAATACAGATAGCAGGAGACCAGATGAAGTATAGCTGGGATCGGTGGTGCAACAATGACAGAAATACAGTTCAGGTTACCAGGATATAAATACAGGTGTTGCTGGAATCAGTTGTGCAGCGATGATATGGAGACTTCACATTTGCAGGATTGTAGCAGACCAGATGAAGATATGGCTGGGATCAGAGATGTAACAATGAAATGCAGATAGTTCAGGTTACCGGGATTGCAGGAGATAGATACAGGTATTGCCAGGATCAGTGGTGTAATGATGACAGGAAGAAGATTCAGATAAGCAGGATAGCAGGACCAAAACACAATCAGACAGCAGGCACGAGCAGGATACTAAGAAGTTCAGAAGCTTGACACAAGCCGGAAACAGGAAGCTATGACCCACACCTGTGCACTGAATCAAGGGGAATATAAATCCAGTCCACAGGTGAGGGATAACGAGATATAATGAGGACTCCACACAAGAACACACTAGCAGCCACTAGTGGCAAGAACAATAAATGTCCAAATATGCACAGGTCTGCCCCCATGGGCAGACCAAGGTAATGCAGTCCAGGCGTAACAGTCTGCCCCCATGGGCAGACCAAGGTAATGCAGTCCAGGTGTAACATTACCTCCCCCTAAACGAGGGGTTATGATATGATACCCCGCCGAAAGGCGTATTCCAGGCGCCCCCCAGAAAAGATGAAGGCTAACTTCCAAAAAGCCGGACCAGGAGGCAAGTTCTGTGTGGACACCATGGCAGAGGAATTAGTCCGAGTCAAATCCAGGAATATAATATAAAACCGGATGTACATATTCTTTGGCAACGGAACACACTGGCAGAGACTGATATGTGGGGATCACCTCCGAAGATGGATAATGGGATCCATCTCTCTTTGCCCTCCTCCTGGAGGTTCTACCACATGCAGCTTGTGAAAACTTGCCCCTTGAACATTTACCAGTTTGTATTGGAATTTGATGTTTAGGGGACCTGAACATATCAGACAAGGACTCTGATGCTCTGGATTTTGGAGGAGAGCCAGCAATTTTGGACGTGATCCTTCGAATAGTCTCAATTTGTTCCAGAAGCTTTGTGTAGTAGGAACTAGAGTCCCCCTCTGGGGCGGCACTCGGGTTGGCGGCCGGACAGGCGGCACTCGGGTTGGCGGCCGGACAGGCGGCACTCGGGTTGGCGGCCGGACAGGCGGCACTCGGGTTGGCGGCCGGACAGGCGGCACTCGGGTTGGCGGCCGGACAGGCGGCACTCGGGTTGGCGGCCGGACAGGCGGCACTCGGGTTGGCGGCCGGACAGGCGGCACTCGGGTTGGCGGCCGGACAGGCGGCACTCGGGTTGGCGGCCGGACAGGCGGCACTCGGGTTGGCGGCCGGACAGGCGGCACTCGGGTTGGCGGCCGGACAGGCGGCACTCGGGTTGGCGGCATCGGGCTCGGCAGCACGGTGAGGCACCTCGGGCTCGGCAGGACGGTGAGGCACCTCGGGCTCGGCAGCACTCTGGATGGCGGCCAGACAGGCGGCACCCTGGATGGTGGCCTTGGGCTCGGCAGCTCGGTGAGGCACCTCGGGCTCGGCAGCACTCTGGATGGCGGCCAGACAGGCGGCACCCTGGATGGTGGCCTCAGGCTCGGCAGCTCGGTGAGGCACCCCGGGCTCGGCAGCCCGGTGAGGCACCTCGGGGTCGGCCGCACG
>WWET01004979.1:23469-39818 GCA_011038615.1 Limnodynastes dumerilii
GTGTTACGAATACCTGCTGTCTGATACAAGGTACACAGAAGTCCAAATAGAAATTAAGTGGTTTATTGAAGAAACAGATAACAGAGTCCAGGATATCAACAGATGGGTAATAAGGAAATGTCCAACAAGGTAAGCTGTGTAGAGGCAGTGGTATGAATGGCAATAAACAAATGTCCGGCAAGGTAAACTGCAGAAAGGCTGTGGCTTGAGTAGCAATGAACAAATAAACAGGTACTTCTGGAATCAGTGGTGCAACAAAATACAGGTAGACAATACAGATAGCAGGAGACCAGATGAAGTATAGCTGGGATCGGTGGTGCAACAATGACAGAAATACAGTTCAGGTTACCAGGATTGCAGGATATAAATACAGGTATTGCTGGAATCAGTTGTGCAGCGATGATATGGAGACTTCACATTTGCAGGATTGTAGCAGACCAGATGAAGATATGGCTGGGATCAGAGATGTAACAATGAAATGCAGATAGTTCAGGTTACCGGGATTGCAGGAGATAGATACAGGTATTGCCAGGATCAGTGGTGTAATGATGACAGGAAGATGATTCAGATAAGCAGGATAGCAGGACCAAAACACAATCAGACAGCAGGCACGAGCAGTATACTAAGAAGTTCAGAAGCTTGACACAAGCCGGAGACAGGAAGCTATGACCCACACCTGTGCACTGAATCAAGGGGAATATAAATCCAGTCCACAGGTGAGGGATAACGAGATATAATGAGGACTCCACACAAGAACACACTAGCAGCCACTAGTGGCAAGAACAATAAATGTCCAAATATGCACAGGTCTGCCCCCATGGGCAGACCAAGGTAATGCAGTCCAGGCGTAACAGTCTGCCCCCATGGGCAGACCAAGGTAATGCAGTCCAGGTGTAACACAGGCCAGGCAGGTCATATAGAAGAGGCCAGTCAGCTATGTCCAGATATGGATTTCATGGCCACAGAAGCAGAGACATTACCACAAACCTTAGAAACATGGCACAATGGCACCAGGCAAGCGGATTGTGCGGTAGGTGGCAGAATTCAGAAGTTTTACTGGCAATGGACAAGGACCACCATGGACAGATGGGTGTTGGATATTGTTCAGAATGGATACAGGATAGAGTTCATCAATCATCCAAGAGATTGCTTTACCATGTCCCCAACACCAACAGATATTGCAGAGAAAGAAGCCATAGTTACAAGTCTTCAAAACATGATTCAACAAAGAGCAGTGGTCATAATTCCGCAGAAGGAACAATTTCGAGGATTTTATTCATGCTTCTTTGTGATTAAAAAGGTCAGTGGTGGTTTCCGCACGATACTGGACTTGAGATATTTAAACAAGACCATAAGAATAAGGACATTCAAGATGAACTCTATGAAATCCATTCTACATCAAGCCCAATATGTATATGACATCAGTCGATTTGAAAGACTCCTACCTGCACATCCGATACACGAAAGCCACAAAAAATACCTGAGGTTTTACACATTTGGAAGGCACTATCAATTTGTAAGTCTTCCTTTTGGGTTAGCGACCTCACCCAGAACTTTTTCAAAAGTGTAAGCCACAATTATAGCAAGCCTGCGCCTGGAGGGCATCTGCCTGTGGCCTTACTTGGACGATATCCTCATTGCGGCTAAAACAGGGCGCATGTTGCATCTACACACAGAGAGGGTGATCACAGTTCTCCAAGCACATGGCTGGATCATCAACCTGGATAAGAGCATGCTAACACCAGCTACAACAGTCAAGTATCTGGGCATGGTTATAGACACCAGAAATATGTCTGTAGCTCTAACTCAGGTACGAGCAGAAAAATTGAAACCAGAACTACAGTCGGCAGTGACATCTCTCATGTCTGTCAAAATGTATGCGAGTCTTGGGACTGATGGCAGCGGCATTAGAAACCAGGACCTGTGGCAGATTTCACATGCGGGCAGTACAAGCCTGTCTCTTGCAACAGTGGCGGTACAAGTCTGTCTCTTGCAACAGTGGGACAGAGATCCATCCAACCTCTCCCAGTGCATCAAGCTATCATCAGCAGTGAGGAGGAACTTGGAATGGTGGCTCAACGAGTAGGCCCTTCAAGCAGGAAGCTTGAATCTTCTGCGTTCTTTCCCCAGTTAGTCACTACAGATGCAAGTAACGTAAGATGGGGAGTGCTGTGTGAGGGTCAAGTGGCACAAGGCTGGTGGACAGACCAGTACAGCCATCTATATTCCAACATGAAGGAGATGCTGGCAGTCGAGCAGGCTCTTCATTCATTCCAACACCTGCTAGTAGGCAAGTCCGTCAACGTTAAGTCAGACAACAGACCTACAGTGGCTTATATCAACAAGCAAGGGGGCACCAGAAGCCAATCGTTAATGACAGCAGTGCAACCATTGATGGACTGGGTGGAGAAGAATTTGGTGAGCCTGACAGCCATGCATATCTTATGAAAAGAAAACGCCCAGGCAGACTTTCTGAGCAGGCATACAATTCAGCAGGGAGAGTGGCAACTCAGTACCAGGATCTTCAGACAGCTCGTCCCTAGATGGGGAGATACCCAATGTCTATCTGATGGCCTCAAGGGACAACAAGAGGTTAAAAATGTTTGTTTCAAGGTACAAAGATCCACAGGCTTGGGCTATGGATTTTCAGTGCCCTGGAACTTTCAGCTGGCCTACATGTTCTGAGGAAGCTCGAAAGAGAATCAGCAGTGATACCATACTGGCCCAGGAGGCCTTGGTTTCACAAACTGCTCCAGCTATCAATAGATCAGCCATGGACATTGCCAGTGGAAGTGGACATGTTATCACAAGGCTAGGTAGTTCACCCCAGTCCAGCTTCACTCAGACTAATGACTTGGCTGCTGAAAGGGCGACCTTGGAGTGAAGGTTTTTCAGATAAAAAAAAAAAAAAAAATCTACCTCTGCAATCTATTACAAAGTATGGAAAAGATTCTGCTTCTGGGCTAGGGACAAGAATCTTAGTCACCCTAGTATCCCAACGATACTTGAATTTCTTCAAGAAGGACTGGACAAGAAACTAGCTACTAGTACTTTAAGAGTCCTGGTATCGGCACTATCAGCGGTCTTAGGGATGGATTTGGCAAGGGACAAGTATATCGTAAGATTCTTTCAAGCTACATCAAGAGTCAATCCAAGAATCAGAAGTCCTATTGCACCCTGGGACCTCAGTTTAGTCCTTGAAGTACTAACAGTGCCTCCGTTCGAACCACTTTCAGAGGTCCAGCTAAAGTTCTTGACATGGAAAGTGGCCTCGGTGGCGATTGTCAGCAAGAAGGGTCTCCGAGATCGACGTTTTCTGGGCGGAGCCTCTGTACCTGAACTTCTTTCAGAATAAGGTTGTCTTGCTACATTCCTTCCCAGGGTGGTGTCTTCATTTTCATTTGAACCAAGAGGTTGTCTTACCTTCGTTGTGAGCCAACCCGAAAAATGAAAAAGAAAAGTTTCACTCCTTAGACTTGATGAGAGCCTTACAAATATACATTGACAGGTCAGCATCAATTAGGAAAGCAAAGCATCTATTTGTCTTGACTGAAGGCAAAAACAAAGGAGGGCCAGCCTCGAAAGCTTCAATAGCACAGTGGATCAGATCATGCATAGCGGAGGCTTATATAATGAAAAACCTGGAAGTTCCTAAGTTCTTGAAAGCACACTCTCTACAAGATCTATGGCGACCTCTTGGGCAGCCAAGGAATTGACAACAGAGTTGTGCAAGGCGGCGGGATGATCTTCCATTCATACATTCGTCAAACATTATAAAGTGGATGTACTGGCATCAGCTGATGCCAGGTTTGGGAGACATGTCTTAAGCGCGGTAGTCCAATAAAAAAGTCTTTTGAAATGTATAATTTTATTACTCACAAGTTAGGGCTGATGTGGGGAGGATAAGGAAAGCACAGATTACTTGGTAATGTTTTCCATGACTCCTCCATGTCAGTAACCCCGTCATTCCCAGCTCATTGTATTAGTTTGTTATGTTAACCTGTCCAGATTATTTATAGCTGAGTAAAGTGAAGACACAGTAGGCAGAGGAGGATGGGCTTATATACCGTTGTGTCTTTTTTCTTCCTGTCTGGCTCCAAGGGAGGAACATACCCATAAGTTAGGGCTGACATGGAGGAGTCAAGGAAAACATATTACCAGGTAATCTGTGCTTTTGAAAAAACAATACTATGGTAAACAAATTTCCCAACAAGAGGATAATAGTGTGACATAGTAGGTGTTAAAGTATAAATATTAATTATTGTAAGGGCATAAAATAAAGTCATATTCATATTGATTTATATTAATCAGTGTAACGATCGCTGTGTTTGAATAGACAAAGTATCAAATAAGAAAGCAAATATACTCCTGAACCCATGCATGCATACAGTTGAAATGAAGGTATTTTATAAGGTAACAGTAATTTTAATAGACAGTGATATATTAGTATCAAATAAGAGCCTTAGTTTTAAAAGAAACAAGCTTCCATATTATGCCTCCAAGGGAAATGACATTCTACATACCAGTCAGGTAGGGCATGATAGTATCTATACACAGGTGGCCAGTTTTATGGTGGCAATTATAGATTGAGGACCCCTATCTTCCCCTCAGGGACCAGGCAATAACATTCCAAAGCTCTGCCCTAGGGATAACTAAACAACATTCCAAAACAGGGTTTGACGTGCTCAGTATACATGCTTGACCTATCACATTTATATAAATGATATATCCTTGGTGATAAAAATATATATGTAGCTTAAAATACTGATATAGGCCCATAAACGAATATACAGATTCATTAAGCATCAATCACATTTCAGCGGTATGCATGCACAGGCTTATCTTTGAGGGCTTTCTCATTTATAACCATAATTATGTATTGATATTGTTTCTTTTATTTTATATGTATGTGTTCTGTATATGTATAGATAAAAACTGTTCCAATGTATTTTAATATGCATTTGTAATCCTCAGGAGGCTTTAATTCGCATCTTTATCGCCAATCACCTTTAGAACATTATAATTTGTATATATATTTAGAACCATTAGATAGCTTATAACATTCTAAGAATAACTATGTATTTTAATATGATATTGCTAGCTGCACTTGCATGTTATGATTTTAAATTGTTTAAAATGTCTAAAGATGAGATAGGGTAATAAAATATGCTAATTGACCCTCCTGATGAGCCAAGGTGATATTGAGACAGCCAATCCCAGCAAGGACCAAAAGATCCACCAATTAGAGGAAACAGCATAATGAACAACTGTGATGTCATGTTTTTGTGTTACATGTAAATAAAAGAACAGTCTGTCCATGGAGGAAAAAAAAGGTTTCTATGGTGATGCCTTGAACAGACTGTTAGGCGCTAGTGTGGATTGGTGAGACATTTGTATTTTGGCTGTGATATTGTAAATGCTGTGATATTGTAAATCCTGTATATTGTAATCTAAGTAAAACTATTTGTGCGTGTGAACACAACTTGGGATCTGGACATTGTTTATTTGCGGATCTATGCGATTTATGTAACTTTTGCGCAATATTATTGCAATTGATAAACTATATGTAATAATTAATTAATATCTTATAACAACATCAAATAGACATTAACATAGGTTATCATGCTCTAGCTCAGGCCTACACTTTCATGTATTTAAAGGTGAAGAGTAGAGAATGGGTGTCTGCCTAGTTTGCAACATAACCACAGTTTAACTTTTCAAAGTTTTAATATCTTGGATCCAAAAGGTGACACATTAACAAATTTAAGCATGACAATATGGTTTGGAAATCCTTTTTTTTACAATAAACATAGCTTTTTTGTGTTTCTTATAAAAATATAAGATTATTTTTATGAAATACATTCCCTAGGCTCCTGTACATAACAGAATTACACTAAAGGAACACATACCGCCACTGCATGGCCTTGGCCTTGTTGCAGGCTGCACAGGGGGGACAAGGGGGTAAGGGTTTAGACATGAAAGGGAAAAATCAGGGTAGGGGATTTCTGGGAAAGTTGGGTCAGGAGAGGATGATTGGGATGAGAAGGGACTCTGGATCCAACACTATGATGTTCAGATCCTGAGGGGATAACGGGAAGGCGAATGGGCAGGGGAGGAGGCCTGGGATGAGGGGGGAATGGGCAGGGAAGGAGGCCTGGGATAGTGGGGGGGACTGGGGATGGGAGGCGGACTGGGCAGGGGAGGAGGCCTTGGATGGGGAATTACGGGAGGAGTGGGTAGAGGGTAAGGAATGAGATGGGGAAGGAGCCTGAGAAGAGGCCTCCACTCGTCCCCTTGCTTGCCTCTTTTGGCGGCACAGATTCCACAGTCCTGTAAGAACAAAAAATGTTAGGTGAATGTCAGTGACACCTACAACACTTTCTATCTTTAATTTTTTTATAAATTATTTAACTGATTATGTGTGTTTGGACAACATAATTATTTGAAATATCTCTCTTTAAGTATCTATTGAGAGAGATTTTTACCATATTTGAACCACTCCAATGTAGAGCATGGTAAACACTACAATATAGAAGCATGTTGTAAATGTATGTGCCACTATACATGATAACATATAATCACCAAAATTCAATTAGATTAACAGCAACAACTAGAAGAGCAGTTTATCAAAAAGAGAGAGTATATTTTAAATGCGTTTTTATGTAATCTTTTAAAATACATAGAATTTACATAAAAATATTTGCCACTCGACGCATGAGATAGCGGAGTAGGCCTGGCTGGCGCCGCCGGAGGTCAGACCAGCGCCTTTGACTGTAAAACAGTTCCCCTGGTCGTATCTTCACTATCTCCTTGCAATTGGTGTGACATTGTGATTCTCTCTTGACGTTAGACCACTACACTTTCCAGAATTGAAGTGCATGTACAGTGCATTTGCTGCATACATTTCCAATTTTCTGGTTGGGCCTGTCAGACTATTCCCTCCTCCCTTCTTATCAGTTATGCTGCTATGGTGCCGAAATGGTTCTTGTACAAATGTGTAGTAAAACTATAAGCACAGGAAGATGCTGTATAGTTGCGTATATTTCAGAATTTCTATAATGGTATGGAATGGACCTATACTTCTTCCACCCACCCTGTATTGTTGATATTGTTGCGTGGATGTCGTGCCGTTGTTGTTATGGTGCATAGGTAAATATATGCATTATAGACTGGAAAGTATATGGAGAACGTTTAATTTTTTTTTTTGTTATTAAAATATATATTATTTGGTTTTTCAAATAGTCTGTAGTTCCCATCTTTGCAAGTGTAATAACAGTTGCTTGGTTGTTTAATTTCATTAAATGCAGTGTTTTGTTGGTATGCTTTTCTTTACAAATTAATTTGAAATGCAAGAATTGTGTAGATTTGTTTAGGATATCAAGTTTCCAAAAATCAGATATGTATGTGTGTTTTTTTTATTGTATTTGATATTTTAAAGCTTGTTCAGATTTTCTTCACATTGACATTTTTGGTATACAAATATATTATAAAATATAAATAAAGACTACTAGAACAATTTCAGTCTCAACAAATGTCATATGAATAAATGTATTTGGTTGAAATGCAACTGTGAATAAGTACATGAAATACGTCATTGTTGTCCTAACTGTAAATGGAAAAACACAAAAATAAGCTTAAGTTTACATATCAATCCTAATAATTAAGTTATATTTACGAAGATGAGGCCTTAATTGAAAATTTGGTGATATGTAAATGTCTAAAAATTTGGTACCTTAGTCATAAATATTTCATGATGTATTTAGAGTCTAGTTTTAGTCTTGTCCGAAATGAAGTTTGGTAGTCATGTATGATGTGGTTTGTGCTTCAGTTATGTTTGAACAATAGGACTGATGTAATACATACAGAATAAGTTAATACACTTCTTGCAGATTAAATTACAATATTTTATTGCAAATGAACACAATGTGTCTGTCACACATTTTATAAGAATTACCATTCATATATGAACATAATATACATAAAAAATCCAAAATAAAAACACAAAGGTGTTTTATTTTTTACCACCAGTCTGGTGGAGGCACAGAAGTTTGCCTGGTAGAACACCTTGGTCCTTCCTGGTACTTGCCTCCTGTGAGTCTGTTGAAAGGGATGCTTCTATTGAAGTGGAAGGCTGCATTGTCCCTTGCTGTTCCTTTTGCAGGAGAACTTCCAGTTTCTTTTTTTGAGCTCATAAGTTTTCTCCATCATAAGGAGCATAGATTTCAGGGTTGGTACCAGCTCCTCTGTGTGATCAGCCAATCTTTTTGAATGTTCCTCAATATTTTTCAAACTGGAAGCTATTTGTGAAAGATCTTGTGCTCCTTGGCTGATCTCCTGTGTGCTCCTGTGTGCCTCAGTTATTATGCCCTCCAATTCAAGAATAGCACTGTCCAGTGCAATCTCTGTAGTAGGCCTTGGGCCTGTGGCCCCTTCTTGGATGGTTGAAAGCAAGGATGCACTTTCATACGATATACCAGCCATATACCAGCCATTGCTTCTTCCTCAAAAGGGTCATCCTCAGGCTGAATGGCAACAGGAGACACATCCTCCTCCAGGATATTAACTTCCTCTTCTTCTATCATATCCTGAGATACTAAGTAATGTAAATAGTATTGGTGGGTTATTCACATGTAATGACCAACATATGCTTATATTTGGGTTCTTACAAAACAGACACATTTTAATTTTACAAATAAGCTTATGTTCTACATCTCCACAACATGTAGTTGATTTACCAAATCTAATTGTAGGAGCCATACAAAAACATTCATTTCTAATAAATTATTATAAAAAATAGATGTTTTTTAAATAAAAAACATTAAAGGAATTTAGCTAAAACATATATACCTGGGCAAATTACAGGAGAATCTTGCTGTCTCCTGTTGCAGGTCTGCTGGCACACCCTCGCCAACATCCACATACCCAGGAACTACTTGAACCTCTACTGGTCTGATGACATGGCATGCCCTCACCTCAACTGTGTTCAGTTCCAGTGATGCAGGCATTCGTCCTGCACCTGTTCTTCTAAGTGTTGAAAAAACAATGTGATCTCAGTATTATTCTACATGGTAGTTTAAGAAAAGACATGATTTCTTAAACTTTACCACAGAACTGTTTATGTATAGCAAATCACATGAATTTTTAGATGACTGACAAATAGCTACATAAGTAAAATTACAAACCTATAAAAAATAGTTACCTTCGGTGTTCGTTCCTTGTAGCCAACTTCTTTTTCAAAGTGGCTTTATAATTTGCCACCTAAAGCGAAAAATTGCGTTTATATTAAAGAAGCGTATTTAAGAGAAAAAAACCTGAGGCACTTTAACATTCTCAAATACGCACAAAAAAATGAATAATAAAACACAAACTAAAATATAAAGATCACCACTCCAAATGTATTTACTACATTACTGTGGGATTAAGATTGCCAATGTTACCTTTTTTTTTTTTTAACAGGAAGGTAAAGCGATCCTCCACATTTGCATAGTGTATGCGTGAAAAAGCATTCGGCTTATCCATGATCACATCCAAGATGGCTGCCTTCATGTGGGGTCCAAGGTCGGGTGGTCCATGGTACATTTTATCAAGCACCAAGTCCACCAACTTTGTAACTTCAATGGGTGTGAAGTTCCGATTCCGCTTCTTCTCCAGTAGCTAGAGCATTGGTCAAACCGAAAATGACAAATGTGTGCTTGGCCATGACTCATTTATATGTAGTGATGCACTGGGATAGGTTGATCAATCTGCATCATTGTGCGAATAAATAGGTAGGTTTAGGAACGGACCGGCTTTTTATTTGATATGGCACTTCCAAAATCGCATGTTGCTGTAACAAATCTTGGAAAAAGATTATTTGTAGTTGATATCTTTTGGACATAGTGGGGTTGATTCAGAGTTTGGAACTAAGGGTAAAACATGTGCAAGTGTACAGCTCAGCTATACCATTTTGCAAAGTAAGGGAGGGAGCTAATTAATCTTAAATCTTTTACATGCAGGGAAAATCCATTACTTACGCTCACACACAGAACTCAAATACTGCATAGCTTTATGTTTAATCTATGAAATGGAGTTGCGATAAGAAATTTCATCTCTTAAATATAGTTTTGCTTTCAAACTTTAAATTGGCCTTTCCCTTGCAATTCAACATGGTGTTGCTCGAGTCTATACTTGCACCTAAATAAAGGTGTAAGTACAACTCTGAATCAGCCTCCTAATGTTCCATTGAAATGTTCTTTAAAAAACTAGAAAGCTAGGTATATTTCACTCTCTCTCTTTATCTAGTTTAAAAATAAAGTTTGAGACAAACAATTGCTAACAGAAACACATCTTTTCTTTTGTTATAGTAAAGTATATGTGTGTGTGTGTGTGTGTGTGTGTGTGTGTGTGTGTGTGTGTGTGTGTGTGTGTGTGTATGTATGTCTCTGTGTGTCTCTCTCAGATGTTGACAAAACAGACATATGTGCTATACATAATTTTCTTATATCTTATATGTCTTATGTGTTATATATGTTATGTCTTATATAGTAAATGCATACAGATGAAAGTACACATACAGGGGCTGATTCAGAGTTGCACTTACACCTTTTTTTTATAGGTGCAAGTGTACAGCTCAGCTATATCATTTTGCAAAGTAAGGGGTGCTAATTAATCTTAAACTATTGCATGCAGACAAAATATGTTACTTTTGCACACAGAACTCAAATACTGTGTAGCTTTATGGTTTATTTTATAAAATAGATCTCAGCTAAGAAACTTCACATCTCAAATATAATTTTGCTTTCACAATGTAAATTTGCCTCCCCTTGCAGTTCAACGTGGTATTACGGGGCTGATTCAGAGTTGCACTTACACCTTTTTTAGGTGCAAGTGTAGGGTGGTTTTTGGGGGGACAGCTGTGTTTTATAATTGTTTTACAGTATTTATGTTTAGTGTGTATATATGTGGGCAATGAATATAAATTGTTGAAACGTATTACACTATATGTTTTTTTGTTTTTTTCCAATTTCCCTATGCTGGAGGATATCAGGAAGAAGAATTAAAAGGACTTACTATCTGATTTACCACATAGTTCTAATAGCTGCCTGCACTTTAGACTTTATTTAGCACATAATTCTAATAGCTGCCTGTATTTTATATTTTATTTTATGTAGTAGTAGTTGTTTTATATAATTCTATATGGTTTTATAACTGGTTTAAATAATTATTGGTACATCAGAGCGCTTGAATGTTTTAGAATTGTTTTTTTTATCAGTATATAAGTGACACCAGCCTCCTTATCCGAGACGTGGTTGCTCGCTTCCCTGGGTGCAGCCACGACTCCTTTGTCATGTGTCAATCGACAAACTGGCATAGATTAAAACAGCGACATACACAATGTTCCAATATATGCGTGGCTATTAGGTAAGTGTGTGATTTTTAATGTGTTTTGTTGTTAATTTGGATTGTGGTTGAACATCCAAAGTAATTTTAGATTTTTATCCTTTGCATTATAAGGTGACAGCACCTACCCTCTGAGTCCCTTTCTCTTGACAGCCCTTTCTCAAAAGTCTAAAGGGCTAAGCCTAGCCTGAAACGCATCAAGTCAGTGAAGCCAGGACCAGCTGATCGGGACGTAATCTCCAGAGGACCCGCGAACGAGACTGTCTGAGCGCCGTCACCTGGGCATTCCATCCTATGGCCACAGCATCTTGTTTACCTGTTTCATCTTCCCCTGGTATGATGTTCTGATTCAGTTTTTAACTTTTTTTTTTTCATCAATAATTTTTATTAATTTTTTGTCAATAAAATAGACAACAGAGGTTACAGAAAAAAGAAAAGGGGGGGGGGTACAATGCAAGATTACAAAGCATACATCATATATGATACAGACAATAAAATTACAGATAAATGAAGAACAACCATAGGGAAAGGGGTTGGGGGGGGGGAGAGTCCGCTTGAGAGCTCTCCGTACAGGGCGCATTAGGTGTCTCCACAGGCCACTATTGAAAATGGCGCTATAAAGAAAGAGTCAAACTATACCTCAGGGGTTTCATTTAGGGAGAAGTGGTCTGCAGTAGCAGGTACGGCAGGAGAGGAGACAGCCCACTGTCTACTCTCCTCACAGACATATTCTGACCATGAAAACCAGCGAAAGTGTGGGTTTGAAGCAGAGGCTACATATTGGACACCGGCCGTTTCCATAGTACAATTATACTGGATTTTATCACGTATTTTAGTTATGCTCGATATTCGCAAGTCTCTCAAGTGTTGGCCAATCACAGCCCTGGTGGCAATTAAGATTTGGCCAAAATTATATTTGTGCTCACTGGGAAACGTAGGGGGGGAACAGGTGCAAAAGAGCTGCCGCCGCGTCCGGGAATACAGGGAGCTTAAGTACCTTAGAGGCTAGGGCAAATACCTCCAGGCAGAGGGGCCTAATCTTTGGGCAGTTCCAAAAAATATGCATGATATCTGCCACAAAACCACACTCACACCAACACAGATTAGACACAGAGGGCCACATTTTATGCAGTTTCACAGGGGTAAGATACAATCGATTATATAATTTAAAGAACATCTCAATATGATTGGTACACCTGGAGCTTTTGTGTAGGCGCTTTAGTACACCTGGAGCTTTTATGTATGCGCTGAGATATTTGGAACCATTGTTGAAGGGAAAGAGAAATCCCCAAGTCTAATTCCCACTGAACCTGTGCTCGTGTTTTAGTGAGGTTGGCCGGGGTGGTTATTGCTGTGTACCAAAAAGAGATAGCTCCCCTGCTCCCACCCGCGGTGAGTCTAGCAAGTATCGCCGGAGGAGGGGGATGTAAAGTACCCGGGATCTTGTACTTTGTGAGGACCCAATGTCTCATCTGGAGTTACTGAAATTCGGTAGGAGGCTAAATCTATGGGCCAGAACATCAAATGTGCTAATAGCCCCCGATGTGGCGAGCTCTGAGATAGCCAACCACCCTCTAGATGTCAGGCAAGAGACTGTCAAGTTAGGTATAAGAAAGGAGAGCACGGCCAGTGAGACATTATTAGTGGGTAAGATTATGCCCAAATGCACGGGCGCTATTCTATCCCATATCAAGAGAGTATCCAACATAGACTGCAGCTAAATTGGTAGCGCCCCCCAATCCGCCCTTGCAACCCAGATCAGGTCTGCCAGGGGGAAGTTACCCAAAGTGCTTCTCTCTGTTTCCAGACATAGGAGATCATCACTCTCTTAAATTTAAGTAGTTCCTGCTTAGGGAAGACATACAGGATACAGTGAAATAAATAAAGTAGTTTGGGGAGAAGAGACATCTTAAAGGCTGCAACTCTGCCCAGCCAAGAGACTTCAAAGTTAACCCAGGAATTAACTAGCATGCTCAATTGGGTGTACAACGGGGAGAGGTTAACCTCGAACACTTTACCCAGGGAGTTAGGGACCAAGATACCCAAATATGACAGTGCTGTAGATTTCCAAGAATACGAAAACTTGGCTTTTAACTGCTCCAA
This sequence comes from Limnodynastes dumerilii, assembly GCA_011038615.1. Taxonomy (NCBI): domain Eukaryota; kingdom Metazoa; phylum Chordata; class Amphibia; order Anura; family Limnodynastidae; genus Limnodynastes; species Limnodynastes dumerilii. The sequence continues at coordinate 36,952 of WWET01004979.1, forward strand.
GACTCGAGGGGTCACATTACAAGGGAGTGCCTCTGTTTTGGTTGTGTTAAGTTTATAGTAGAACACCGAGCTATAATTAGACAAAATCTCATGTAGGGTCTCCAGAGAGGACCCCGTGTTGGTAGGAAACACTGGGACATCGTCCGCGAACAAACACAACTTGTGAGTCGTATAGTGCACTCGGACTCCTGGGAAGGTGGGGGACAACCTGATTTTGTGGGCGAGGGGTTCGATGGCTAGTGCGAATATCAATGGTGATAAAGGGCACCCCTGACGAGTGCCATTAGCGATGTTGAAGGATGTAGAGAGGAATCCATTGCTAAAGAAACGTGCCGAAGGCCCCTCGTACAGTGCCAGAATGGAACTTAAGATTTCCCCACCAAAACCGAATCTCTCCAAGACTTGCTCCATATATTTCCAGTGAAGCCTATTGAAGGGCTTATCGCCGTTGAGGGAGAGGAGTACCAACTCCTCCCCTGACTTCTCTACCCAGTCAATTATATTCAGGACTCGTCGCATGTTATCAGGACCCTGTCTACCCAGTACGAACCCCACCTGATCGGGACTAATCAAGGCCGACAGGAAGTGATTAAGACGATTAGCTATTAGTTTAGCAAAGATTTTAAGGTCCGTATTTAATAATGCTATGGGTTTATAATTTTTACACTCTGATGCATCCTTGCCGGGTTTAGGGATTGTTATTATTTGGACCTCTAGCATCTCTTTAGGGAAGGAGCCCTGTTCAGTGACCTGGTTATATAAGTTAGACAGCAGGGGTGCTAGCAGCAAAGAGAACTGTGTATAAAACTGGTTACTATATCCATCAGGGCCGGGCGCCTTATTTTTAGGGAGTGACTTAATAACCTGCTCCACTTCTGTAACACTCCAGGGAGAGTTCAGCACCTCCAGGTTTGCCTGAGACACCGATGGGAGGGGAAGGTCGCATAGAAAGCTAGAGATGGCATCAGGCGTGGGTTGAATTGTGGCTGGGTCATTTTTTTTATTGTATAGGTGGGAATAGTAGTCTGCAAATAAATTAGCGATGGAGGGGGGTTCACAATTTTCCGACCGTTGGTGTCTAGCAGGCATCTTATTCAGTTAGTGGCCTGTCTGCTACGCAGCTTACGCGCCAGCAGCCATCCCGCCTTGTTCCCCGCCACATAGTATTTTTGGTTACGTTTAGTTAAGGCCGCCTTGATGCGTTGGAGTAGATGGGATTGCAGCCGGGCACGAAGGTCCTTTACTTTTTGCTTACCAGAGGCGGAAGGGCAAAGCTGGTTGCCTCTTTCCACCACCTGGATCTCTTTCTCGAGGTCCAATAGGGTCTTGAGATACCGTTTTTTTAGCCTAGCTCCTACTTGAATAGCTGCTCCCCTAACAACTGCCATTAGAGCGCACCATTGGGTGGGTAAAGACTTATTCCCCGGGGTATTAGTCTGAAGGTATAAGTTAATGGAATCTTTCAGTGCCTTCAGGGGTTCTGGTGAATTTAATAAGTTGTTCTGCAACCTCCACGGTCTGGGAGGGGTCTTGGATATGTGGAGGTCCCATGTCCACACTACTGGAGCGTGATCGGACCATGTTATGGGGAGGATGTCAACAGAGGTGGAATGCTGGAGGGTCCACTTGTCTACCATGACCAGATCGATGTGGAAGTAGCTATTATGTACAGGGGAATAGTAGGTATAGTCCCTAGTTCGCCACACATCATATATGTCAAATTCCATAGAAAGTTTCCCAAAGGCGCTGGGGACAGAACCCTCGTAGGACCTAAGCATGGAGCCAGATGGCATTAAGCGGTCTAATTTAGGGTCCGGGGCAACGTTTAAATCACCAAGGATTATTAAATGACCTTCCTGGTCCTGAGATTTCCTCATATAATTTCCTGAGGAAAGGAATCTGTCGCGAATTAGGGGCATAGACTGACACAATTGTTACTACCCTATCTTCCAATTGGCCCACTACCACTAGGTAACAGCCATTCTTGTCTTCAAGTTTAGTGTGCAGGGTGAAAGTAAGTCTTGAATGGATGAGAATCGCAACCCCATTACGCTTGGCCGGACCATTAGCAGTATAGACTGTGGGGTACCGAGAGTCGCTGAATGCAGGGGGATTTGAGGCAGAAAAATGTGTTTCCTGTAGGGAAGCCAGATCAATTTTAAGTTTGTGGAGGGTGGACAGGGCCATGCGGCATTTATGGGGAGAGTTTAGACCCTTGACGTTTAATGACAGGAATCTAACCATTTTCCCAATTGAGCAATAGAGCTACTGTCGTTAGCGGAAAACCTGGGGAGAGGAAACACAATCAGTTTGCCCACATTAGATATAGCATTGCGAGGGACCCATATGAAGGGGGAATAAGGAGGCGGAGGAAAGGAAAAATCAAATAGGCCAGTAACATCGGCCTAGAGAAAGGGGTATAAAAGGTCGCAGGGGTATAAAAGAAACGGAGAGGGGGGAATATGCGACAAACTATGGGGGGGGGGCTGAGTGAGAGGGAGCCCACCCAGGCAATACCCATCCCCCATAGAACACAGAATAAACAGTGGAACATGTAACACGCACCATACTATCCTAGCTCGTGTAAGCTAAGTGGTGTCAGAAAACCAAACGATAAATATAAACCTTTGCAGGTAAATCATCCTATAATATACTAAGTATAAACATTTAGTAGAAATCTCGTATACGAATTAACCTCTACATTTGTAAGAATGAATGGTAAACTTCACTGACTATAGGAGGGAGCTATCTGACTCTAAGCTCTCACCTGAATACTAATTAACTCTAGAAATGTACATTGCAAGAAAAGCTATCTTCTACCTATAGCATCTTAATCAATACGGATAAAGCAATATACAAATAGGGAA